>JAAAKG020147694.1:0-10407 GCA_010014905.2 Druon quercuslanigerum
GTTGCAAATATTTGTTTATAACAAATAACTTGACATATCAACAATTTTTTTTTCTTCCGCCAACCCTTTTGCATCAAGCCTGAGGCCTAACGCCACTAAGAAAAATTTTCACAGACAAACCTGATTGGCCAATCAAGTCTTTTTTTAAATTCTGGAGGACGGAACGCCAAATTGGATTGGTATTACATCCAATGTCCCTATTGATGCCATTGTGGGGTTGTAAGATTTCGATTGCTTCTCTATGTTTTCTTGGCTAGATATCATGTCTGTTTCAATATAATTCTCAGGAAAAGCATTGGGATCTCCAATCTAACTTGTTACAGCAAACATCATTATGGAACATCTAGAAACTGAAATTTTCAACTAATTTAAACTTGAACAGGAATTTTGGTTCCGTTTCTATTTCATCAATCGTTTATATCCTAATATCTAGTTTACCACGGAAATTGAAGAAAACGGAATCTTTCCTTTCCCCATCTTAATAACAATGGCGCATCAACTCACTTGTATACAGAGGTGTGTCCATAAGAGATAAGGATAACTTGCGAAAGGAAATACAAAATGCCAAACGCATTCTGATACATAACTATTAAAAATAGTCAAATTCATAAAGCAATATGAAAAGCTACTCAAAAAACAAGTATACAAATTGTGTATACAACCTACGAAAGAAAGAAAGAGAACAACGACCACCATACTACCCTACATCCAAAGTGTCACAGAACAAATAGGAAGCATTCTCACAAAACAGAACATTTAAACCACATCTATACCACCTGCGAAAATAGACAACTACTAAATAACCCCAGAGACAAAAAGGTACCCCTCACTGATCCAGGAACAATACCATAGCCTGTTCCAGCTTCTCTGTCTTCACCTCTTCCTTTTCCAACTCCTCTTCCAACCAGCTGAAAAAAGAACAGTTCTTTTTAACCAAAGATATTTGCTTAAAAAACAATTGTTTTTTAACTGTTTGGAAGAGGAGTTTAAAAATAAGGAAGTGAAAAAAGAGGATCTGGAAAAGGAAGATGGACATGAGGAGGAGGATCAAGTTATGGAAGAGGAGCAGGAGGAGGAGGGTGACATAAACTTAGCTTCCATGGATGAATCTAAAAGGCTTATTGATTAGGGTAGGAAAGGAATTCATCGAACGCATAAGATTTTCAAACCTGACGAGAAGCAAGCTATTTAAGAATCCTAGAAAGCACAATTCTCTCCACTGAAGAATCTATCATGTATACTTAGCAGTCTGAAGATGATGTGGAACAATTTGTTAAGAAGCAAAGCGTAGAACTAGAAGAAAAATTTGGCCAAGGTGACAATTAATTCATAAGTAATAATAAAAAATGGAGCTGATGATGAGGATATTAAGGAGGAGAGTATGACATAAGGATCGATAGACACCGGGCAGAGTATTCTTCATATTTATTTTTAACGTTATTAGACGTCTCTGAGAAGCCTGTAATTAAATTCATGCCCTCTGATCTCTCTCTCTCTCTCTCTCTCTCTCTCTCTCTCTCTCGTCCCAAAATTTTTTGCAGTATCTTATTACACATAACGAGTCGAGAGCTTAACGAGCCAAACATATGGCAAAACAATGAATATCAAATTTTGTCGTTGGCCTACGAGATTTTCTGGAGGATTTTAAACTGCAAAGTTGTTCACTATTTATTTACACATTATATAATATTCAAAACAGGATGCTACTCGTAGCTCTCCATATCAAATGTCACTTATGCACATGCATGTTTTGCGCATTAAACGAAAGTATTTTTATTCTATTACGTTATCAGGTCCCTTCGAGAATGTTCTCAAGGCTTATCCTTTTTTTATCATAACACCGTAACAAATGTTCCTGATAACTTTGTTACTTGTCTTTCGGTAATTTGACCTTGACGCAATTGCCGCAATATTATTCTGTGATATCATAATAGGATCTTCCGAAAATGATCTAGAAACTTTCCTGTTACGTCATCAGACTTTACGAGAATGTTCTCGAAGTCAACCTCACACTGCTGCAAACACGAATACACACACAACCCCACACACACACTCGCGAATACTAACTTATCCAAGCGCCGTGTTACTTTATGATCCAGAACCGGTTTTGCCTATCTTCTAACTAGAAAAGATCTATTTTCAATTAGGAAAAAATCTCAACGTTCTAACATATAGTTAAGCTTTCAATAGTTATTAAAATTGACCTCCACCAAAAGAGGCAAAGCCAATCAAAAAACTGAATTTTTTGAAAAAGTAGTTAAACTTTTAACTAAATAGTTAAAGTTTTATATATACTGTGACCTGTGAAATATAAAAGGAATTTTTAAACTGACTAAGTTTATCTCCAAACTCTTTTACAGTTCATCATCGGGAAACGTACTAGAGTATATATATTTTTCTTAAGATGTGTTGGTGTTGACCAGGTTAATTAATCTTGTTGATTACAATTCTATATTTTTATTCAAAAAAACCAGCTGCGATGTCTTAAAGTGTAGTTTGACAGTTTATTTTGAGACAGCATGGACACATGAACAATTTTTACTTCTTTGGTGTTATTAAATCAATTTTAAAAACGTTTTTTACAATCGAGGAAAAAATTTAATCCTCTTTTCTTGTTGCAGATTGGAATTTAGCGTTCGATCTTTTCTCGGATGATGCCCTTTCTGCTGATCCTTCTCGTGGCAGACCTTCTTCCTCTTCTTCTTCTTCTTCTTCTTCTTCTTCTTCTCCTTCTTCTTATTCTTCTTCTGTAAGAAGTAATTTACCTGAGATTGACCTTAATTATCCTCCTTCCGAGTCTCCTCTTCGCAGCAGGACCAGGTCACCTGCCGCCCGGCCTCATTCTTTTACTAGTACAATGGCTTCTCCTGAACGGATCCCTTCTTCTGACGGACATGGATGTGGCATTGAAGAACTTAGATTTATGCGGCTGATTCCCAAAAGGAATCGAAACAGAATCTTCGAACTTCGAAGATACACTTTTCCTACGGACAAAGCCATTCGAATCAAAAATAAATATAATCTCTATTTGCCAATGCCAACCGAAGAAAAAATTGTATTATCAACATCTGATGGTGACGTCCTTGCAATATTGGAGACTTTTAATTCTTTAGCGGGAATTTATAAATGTTATATTCATGAAATGAAAAGGGCAAAAATAAACATGGAAAGCGGCAACGTTTCCATATTGTCCGAAGAAGAACTTGCTAGCGTTCCAATAGGTAGCCGCCGCTCAATAGCTTTGAATTTTAGTCTAGTGCACCTGAACTCTCGTGAAAGAAATCCTCCAGACCATTAACTTAAAAAATGTGAATCAAAAATATCATGTTTCATGATCCTTAATTGGATTAAAATTTTACAAATAACTTCTACTTAGAAATAATAATAGAAAGTCGATGTGTTTCTTAAAGTTTATATTTATTGCCTCAAAAATGCTGACTTTACTTCAAGTGTCCCACCACTACTTCTATAAGCATGCCGAGGTGGTAGCTGCGTAATAGCCCAGTTTCGCACTCCGTCCCTGAGATGAATAAAGATCGTTTGAAAAAGTCTTCTATATTTATCTTAATACAATTCTTTTTCTACAAACATAATAAATCAACAAGTTTCTGGCCACATTGCGGTTTTACTATAAAAGAAGAATTGATCGTTGAAGGATAAAACTAATTGGGAATTGATGTATTGTTTAAGACGACCCAAATTGGCCTATTTTGATCAATCCGGTTTTAAAACCTAATATTGCTGATTACAGAAAAAAGGTTGTCTCTAATTTCTTGGAAAAGTTTCAGGAACATTACAAAAATAGTCACACCTAACTCACACGCATATATATTAAAATTTTATAATGAGGACTACAGCAGAACTGTGCCAGGTGCAATTGCTAATTTAAAATACTGCATCCGTTGCCAATGAAGTGGCCATAAAATTTTAGCCGTAACCGGAGCGACCCAAGGACGACCACCGTTTGCATTTTGCCCGCAATGCTCTTAACATTTTGTTGATACGCATACATGCTTTTTAAGCTATAACCCAGTAAAAGCTTTGCACCTTTAAGAGCGGTGATGATAAGGATGATTAGCTTAATGGAATATTTCGGGTACAATCATTGCAACTCCCTTATAAGTTCTTATACCTCTCTTTCTTTTCATTATCCTTGGCTAGGATGTTTTTCTTCATTTCACTAGTAGCGTTTATCGGAGCTGTATTAAGGCTAATATAGTAAGAGTAACATATATGGTAACAGAGCACTCTTAGTTCATAGATCAGTCATTCCTTAGCATAAGTTGGACAACTAGATAGCATCTGTCCTAGATTTTTGGGGTCTGCATAACAGACTCTGCAGCTATTACCAGGAATGTTTTAGCTCAAAACGTAGCAACGGTATACTTCAATCCGGGCGAGGTTTAAGGAAAGCAAATGATACTTCGGATGACATCGACTAATCCTCTGAATTGATGTGGAAGATGTCCTGCTTCCGCATATCGAGAAGGTGTTTCCGGAAGCTCTTCTTTATGCTTTCAAAATCCGTCTGTTCGGAGTGACTTGCTTTGTGCAAAAACGCTCCTTGCCCACTTTTTAATTCTTCATAAAAGTTTTGAGAAGAGAGTCTCGTCCATTTGCGACTATGTACTATACACAGTATAGAGATTAAATCACTCTAGCTAGTCGTTGTCGAGTCAGCCGTCCGCCTAAAAGTGTTGAGATTCCGCCTGTCCATCGCATTAACTCCGTTTTGAATTATTTTCTTATCTCAAAAGAAAGCTGAGTATTTTACCTTTTCTAGAGCTTCAATAGTTAAAAGTTTTATTTCAATGTTTTATTTTGTTGTAGGAAAAATAGCTGGATTAAGAACCCCGTAAAATCAAACAATGCTCTAGGTGACTTTCCACTCAAGTTTTGGAAAGGCAAGTAGTGTGATTTCCTACATAAGAAATTTTCGCTTTTACGGTGTTTTTGAAAGAACAGTTTGCTCCACCTAAGTGAGTCGTAGCCATATTTCTGCCACTTTTGTTTCACCAAAGTGGCCTGTAAAAATGATCATTCGTTGTTTAAAATTTTTTTTAAACCCTTTAGTGTATTAGTTCTGTATGAAAAATAAATATTTGATATTAAAAAAAATAAAAAAGATGAATTCTCAACGAAAAAAATCATAGTTTATACTTTCCACCATTGTACTTTTCCAATCAAAAATGAAATAGTTTTTTAAATAGTTTTTTGAACCTTTTTATAAATAGTGTTTTGCACGTGTACAATTTTTTTTAGCCTCGCTCACAATAAAAAATAATAAGAAAAAGACTTCAATTTTCAACCAATGAGATTAATCTTTAACGCATACATTAAATTTCTAACAAATCAGTTCAACTTTTATTCGAGTATTTGAATTTTAAATGAAGAAGAACTATTCTCCAGCAAAAATAGCGACTTTTCAAATAAATATATACATCTATAGTTCAATATAAAAACAATCAAATAAATTTTTGACAAAGTAGTTTATCTTGTTACCAATCAGTTGAATCTTCAAAAAAATATTGAAGTTAACTTTTAAAGAATATTAAAATTCTTTTTGAACATTTTTAAAAGAATTATAAGAATGTAAAATGGATATCGAAGATTCTCAGGCAAGTTTTATATAAATTTTAAAAGATTTTTCGAAACTTTAGAAATACTTAGAGTCAGTTAAAAAGAAATTTCAAAATTTACAACATTTTACAGTTGAACAATGTGGTAAGAAATTAAAATAGACTGTTAGAAAAATAAAGTTGTGGAGTTCTTCGTTAAAGGGTCGTGAATCGTTCCCTGCGCGAATAATGATATTTCACCGTGATTTAAGAAAGATTTAAAATATTTACAAAGATTCTCAAGGATTTTAAATCATTCCATAAATTTGAAATATTGCAAAAGATTTCACAACGACTAAAAACATTAAAGAAATTCTGCAAAGATTAAAAATTTTGAAAACGACTTGGTGGTTTAAAGAAAAATGTTCAAATAAAAGTTTCAAAAGTATTCAAAATTGAAAAATCTACAATAATGTGAACCTTTAAGTTTTAATTATTTGTTTTTGGCCTTGAAAATGCCGGTTAAGTTTGGCATTTATTGTCAAAAACTTGTGGTATTTGATACTATGGGCACAGATATTATATTTATTGTGCTATACAAATTTGTAAATAGATTTTATCTGATATGACTGAAAGTTACTGTATGGGGGATTTCCGGGTCTCTGATTTTAAACTTAATGTCAACATTTCAAAATTCAGAGGAAAAAGATTCAAAAATGTAATTAAAAAGTGTTACTTAGGGGGTTTCTGGAAGCTAAATTCAAATCTAAATTCATTAATTTCATTAATGTCTCGTGTTCGGATTTCTCATACTTTTGATTTGCTCAGAAAACTTTAGTTCATTCAATGTACAGTTATTTTCATGATAAAACAAAAAAAATAATAACACACAAAAATTTAACCTTTCTTCTTTACTATGATTCACACTTATACGTTTACTGCTCAAAAATTAGGTTCAAGCGTGATAACAATTCTCATGAAGGCAGCAAAATACCAGGTCGCCCACCAAAAAGAAATAAAAAAGTGTAAATACTAGTAGATAAAGTGTCACTATCGAAGAAGCCTCAAAAAGAACAATAATTCGACGAGCAAATGAGTTAATGTCACCTGATCATTATAACTTCTGTACAATTGAATTAGCTGCTAAAATCGGAAAAAAATGTTTTGCTTTTACGACTGATACAGATAAGTGCTTGAATTCCATTGACATGATGATTGATTATGTGATAGTGTGGGTTCAGATTGGGATGAATACAATTTGCGTAACTTAGAACTAATGGTGACATTGGGTTTGGACAGCTCAGCAGGCCACAAGAATCCACATCAAAAGAATGTTAATTCCGAAAATGAAAACTCTTACTCTCTCCAGCCGCTCTTTGTTAGTAGTATGATAATAATGAAATTACGAAGCTTGAACAATGAATGTTCTTGGGTGAATCCTACACCACACAGCGTTCGTTTTTGTTGACCTCTCAGAATAGCCTTAGAAAAAGATTACAATGAAGCGACTATTAATGAACATAACCGTTTTAACAAAGAAATAGAAATTTTTTTACCACATAAATTTAAAATTTCGAATGGGAAAGTTGCGATGGTAAAATTTGATGTTTATCAGACTTTATTAGACGGAAAGTGTGCTAATACGATTTTAGGTAACCAAGCTAGTAGCAGGTGTCCCATGTGTTTTCGAAATTGCTATGGTATTAGTAATTTAGAAGATACTTTTGATCCTGAAGAGTCATCGCTGAAGGTTGGATTAAGGTTCCTACATGCCGAAATAATAGCGTTTCAGCATCTTCTTCACATAGCGTATCGCATCCAAATTCAATTGTTGGATGTGTGGCAACATGTAAAATGTGAGAGAACAATTTACTTTTTTTAGCTACTATTTCTTTAATATCTCGCATTTTTTTGAATCATATATATTTGTATTTTCCAGTACGATTCCAACAGCTAAAAAGTTTTCTGCAGACGAATCTCTATGAAAACCTAGGGTTTCGAGTGAGTCAGGAATTACAGGGACATGGAACTACAAACACTGGCAATGTTGCAAGGCGATCTTTTCAAAACCCAGATGTATTTGCTAAAGTTCTAGAAATTTATCTCATAATAGTAAATAATATTTCAAAAATATTGTCTGCTCTTATATTCAAAAAACATGAGTCCGCATTGCATAAGCTGCTTAAACATGGTTGTGAGATTGCAAGACAAAATCCTCTTTCCATTATCTATTATTCAGATGATGCAAAAAAATCGAGCAATATCTTACATACCTTAAGATCTCAATAATACTCGTACAAAGTCGTTTGAAAGTCTTTAGAAAACAAGAGATTTCACCTAATGTGCAAGAATTTGTGCAAAGCGAGTAAATAAGATCATGTATTCTATTTGATACTAATATAAAATAAATAGTAAGTATGACTATTTTCAACAAGGATTGATAACTTTAGGCTAAATTTTTTACTTAATGACACAAACTTTTAACAAAACACATACATTTTCAATCAAAAATATAACAGATAAATTTTCAGGCAAATATATACAGGTTAATTTTTAATCAAACAGTTGCAATATTAGCCAAAACAAATTAATAAAGCAATTGAAGGAATCTTTAAACAAAAAAGACGAATCTTCAATAAAATAATAGTTGAGTCCTTAACTTGAACAAGTTAATTTGTAATCAAACAGTTGCATTTTTGGCCAAAAAAGATTAAATTTCTTTTTGAACCAAAAAAGAAGGATTTTTAAGAAGAGAGTTTAATTTTCAACCAAGCAAGATTCTTCAGGCAGTAAAGAAAGGAAGCTCACCAAAATCTTGAAATTTCAAGCCAAAAAGACGAATAATAATAATTTGAATAGACGAATAGAAATAATTTGATAAAATAATAATTTAATTTTTTACTGAAAAAATGAGCCTGCAACAAAACATTCTCAGTTGAAAAAATTGTTTTGCAATAGAAATAAGAACGAATCTTCAACAAGATTGTTTAATTTTTAATTAATTTTTAACAACGAACAAAAAAATTAATTTTAATTAAACTGAAAAAAATTTTAACCAAAAAAAAAGCTTCGTTAAATATAATAACTAAATTTTATTTAACGACGTGAATTTACAAAGTCTTTTCAGAACCGAAACATGTCATTCATAAAATCTTATTTATGTGCTTTTCCACAGCTGGAATTTTAAAGGGGAATGCAATTCATACTGATACATCTTCAGCATCAAATAATGAAATATGTCTAGGTTAGCAGACATTTTTTTAATTTCACATGGAAATTCTTACACATAGCCAGAATATGATTCCATTGTTTATTTTATTTATTTTAATTAGCAATGGATGTTGTAAACCGGTCGAGAGCAAGCTTCCTTGATAGAAAAAATTTGCTAAAGAAAAAATTGCTAAAGAAAAAATTTAAATAAAATTAGTTAATATCGAAAATTACATTAATGTTTAGATCAAAATTATTTGTTTTCACTGGTAATAACGAAACGGACGCAAAGTATTCTTCTTTACATAAAGAGTACGTTTTCCTAAGAAAATTGCTTTAATGGTAAAGTTTAAAGCTCGCCAAGAACAAATCTTTTATTTTTATCAATTTGATCAGTTTTAATTATTATTGAATAAAATATGTGAAAACATGTGCAACATCTGAAAACTATCTTTGAACTATTATTCAACAGATAGAGTTGGATTTTAAGAAAACTGTGGAAGATATTGTACAGAAAAATATCATTTCCGCAGATGTTGCTTGCTCTTTCGGATCACTATTTTTTAAATCTTGGCCCTCAATTGCCAATAAAATCGTTACCTACTGCAACAAATGAAGAATGAAGGAAACCAAAGATTATATCCAAACGCATAGTGAATTAGTAAAGCAGCGTAAGTCATTATTTTTCTTAAAAATCGGATTTCATAAAAAATATTCTAACTCATATTTTTGATAAAAAATATTAACGCTTTCACAAGGGATCTTATTTATTTTTAGGAATTCATAACAGCATACTGGCTTTGGTTGTACTTCAGCTTTCTGTCATAGTGAACAAATCTTGCAAAATCACTGAGTCTCGAACTCTTTAAGTGACAAAAGAAGATATTAAAAAATCTTTTATATTACATGTGCAGGTGATAATAATAAGTCAATCTTGAATTACTGCGTTCGATCAATTATTTTGTTCTCATTTACATTTATCATTTTAGAAGTCGCACAATCTTGTTCAGGAAAAAAAAACAGTTTGAAAATAGGTTACAAGACTTGAACCAACCTCTTTATCCGTACACGATTACTTGCAGACAGATTAAAAATTTGAGTCACGTTTATGTTGTGACAGGGTAAATTTTAACTTACCTGTCACTTCGGGCTTTTACAATTTATTAAACGGCCAACCGACCAGAACCAGAATGACTAGGAACGAAAGTCATCCCGGCCAAGAGCATCCATCAAAAGTTGTATGCGCTTAGTTTCATGTCCAACTAAGCTCCACTTGTCAAATTTTGGAGAATAACAACAACACAACGGAGGCAAGGAATGAGTCGTCACTTTAAGGTCTTGTAAAATTTACCAATTCCCAGGGTAAAGGGCCTACAATAACCATAATCCTGGCACCCAACGTCTATAGTTTTCGATCCGGATACGTGATAGCATTCTATGCTTTTGGTTCCCGAACCCAACACGAGATAGCGGGCCTCAAACAACTGTGTAGGGCCTCGATGTAGGGTCTTAGCACCCTCCAGCGAACGTTGTGTTAAGCGACAGGCTAACGAGTTTCGTTTTCGTATTCAGAGCGTTCATGGCGGAACGAGCGAGCGGGAGAGAGGGTCGCCTCTCGCCAGTCGGTTGGCAGCCATCG
>JAAAKG020147695.1:0-32240 GCA_010014905.2 Druon quercuslanigerum
TGTTAAGGAATAGGAAGAAGGTGAAAGAAAAATGTAAACCCTTAGGGGACACATTAGAAGCTTCCACTAACTAACTACTTAATAAGCTCTTAAGGTCTTAATAAGCTGATCCCGCAGTAATTATTTCAGTCGCTTTTACCTCCCTTTCCAATCACCTGGGACTTCTCCTATTTCGATGCATAAATTTATCAATTCAAGCAGCCTTTGATGTATGTTCTCGCCATCGCACTTGAGCATTTCAGTCTGTGTCAGTGACACAGACTTTCTCCATTAAGTTTTCTAAAACATGACATTATGTTTTATAAATATACTTCCAATATATGTTGTGGAAGTTTCCAACATAAATTTTTAACAGTGTGGTTAAATAACTCTAGTAATTCATTATACATTATGAGTAATTAATAAGCTGCATGAGCTACAGCCGAGAAGTATGTCTTGAGAGCATGTTTTGAAAGCAGTTTCGTCCGCCTTACCAATGAAATCTAGAACCATAAATGGAGGCAAGAATTTTATGTCTGATAAATCTGAATTATAAGAGGAATCTTGATATCAACGTGTTGAAGATAAAAAACAAAACGAGATATTTTTACGTCAATTTCGAACTATCTTAGAGTTAGATGAAGGAAAGGTTTCCGAAATAAATCAACTTAGGAATACAGTAAATACCATTTATTTAAGACATTTTTTTTCTAGATCTAGCATTTGCCTGCACGTCCATACGATTGTGCAGCTGTGCAACCCGACGGGAAAAATCCACTTGAGGAAAAAAACCCTAGGAGGAGACAAATCCTTGGCAAACTATTTAATAGACGTCTGTAAGAAGAAAGATAAAAGTTTACTATTGGAACCATTGACAGATATGTGATTAAAAAATACTAAGTATATTATTCTACACAACTGTTACAAAATATATATTTTGAATTTTTTCATTGCACTTTAATTTAATCTTGATACAAAAAAAGTAATCTTAACGATTTATAACATTTGAATATCAACTCGCGGTTTTTCGCGCTATTTCGAAATTTCAGATTAAATTAAGGATGAGTGACAAGTGAGTCACGTGCTCTTACCGATCCTGTTTTTATTTCCTACCTGATTTTCACACAAAACAGCACATCGAGTTTGACATTTGGGATAATAAATAAGAAGCACTCCAAAAGGTGGGTCTGATCCTAAATTTTTATAATTATCGAAAGTTTTTTTTTAGTAAATAATTTTTCTTGTATTTTTCATTATTATAAAATTTGGGAGCAAGCCCACCTTTCTTAGTTCTTATTTTTTATTATCCTAAATTTTGAACTCGATGTGGCGCTTGGAGTGAGAATAAGTTGGGAAATAAAAAAAGTGTCGGTGAGGTGGGAAACTAGTCTCGTGACCCAAGAGCCACATGGCCTTAGCCTAGAGTGACTACTATATTTTAGAGGCCTGAAGTAATATTTATTTGAACATTCTAGACGCTTAGGGCACCGATTAATAATATCTTTATTTTAGATTGTATTTTAGTTTTTACGTCACCTCCAGCGCAAAGAAGCAGATTCACCGCGAGCCACATTTCTTCCTAGTATTTTGCAATAGGCACTTGTTGTATAATCAACCATTTTCGTGGCGCATCAACTTATCATCCTCTTCAGGTGTAAAAGAGTTATTTCAGATATAAATGCGCGAAACCATCTAATACTTAGGGAGGAAAAAATTGACTTTCTAGAAAAAGTTCTCTGATATTACAAACAAAAGTTATATTTCGGTATCGAAATTACTTCTTTGAGCTGCTTAAAAATCAATCAATGTCCACAAGTATTTTGCTTCTCAAACCGGTCTCCATTTTCCACCTAGCAGACGATGCACTTGATCCTCTTCCTTATAAAAGAATGACGGTATTACATAATCAGCTGCAAAAAATATAGTTACTTTTATTGATAAATTCTTCTACTCAGAATCACTGAATTGTACTTAGTAGTAATTCTACTAATAATTGAATAAGGAAGAAAATTTAGTTATTATATTTTAAATCCTGCAATGGTTTCTTGTTCCAAAAAAATTATGTAAGATAAGAATGGTTTAATAGAATTAATAGGGCTGCTTTTTGTTACGGTATTTGCATCGTATTTCGCGGTATGACTTGAAAAATTATACAAACTGACAATTGGTAGTGTGTTGATAATTTTGAAAGCTTTAAATAATAAATTTTCACTTTCGAACCTCTGGTCGCTTAAATGTTTGTTTTTAAATTTCATCTCCGAAATGCAATCGGAAGTATTTAAACAATTATTTACGTTTACAAATGATAATAACGTTCTGAATAAAGTTGTCAGAATTAAGCTGTTAAGGTAAAAGTAATAGTTAAACGATTTCTTTAGGCATTTTTGATTAAATATCAGACGTCTAGTTTTAATCTTTGAACGCTGCAATTTGAATCTTAAGTTTAGGTTTAGTAATTCACATATAAATGATTTAAATTTTTGGAAACTTGAGTGTTTTTATTTTCCTAAATTCCTGAAAACCCAGTTTTAAATTTTGTAATTTGAGAAGCTTCGATTTTAAAAATTTAGAACTTTTCAAATTTACAACTGATCCCCTTTTATTTGATACCCCTTACGATAACAGTGTTCTAATTTTTTAATTTTTGTAATTTTTTAAATTTTTCTGCCATTTAATGAGAAAAGTTTATTTGCTTTTAAAATTTTTACTTTGTCTATATTTAAGGATCCTAATTCAATACATACTTTTTCGAGTGTAAATATTCAATTTAAAAAATTTTAAATTTTCAGTTTCGAATGATTATTTCTAACCTTTAAAAGCCACCAACAAAATTTTACATAAGAGACGGAAAACCTTTTTAAAAATCGAGTTTTAAATTTAAAAAAAAAACTGATTAAGAACTTTATTTTTGTTCAAAATGCACGCTTTTTCAAGTTTTGATGCTTATGAAAAATTCCATTTGTAATTTCAGAAACATTAGAAATTATTTCGGAACAACTGGAGCGCAAGTTTTTGGTCTTCTAGGTCCAGGCTTTTTCAAATTTGATTGGTGATAAATATCCAATTTTCTATCTTAAAGTAAACAGGTTCAGATTTATTTCGAAAATTTGTGGGTAAACCTTTCAGTTGTTAATACCTGGAAGCATCAACATAATTAACTACATTTGAAAGCCGTAAATAAAATTCAAAGTAATGCTTAATTCTACAATAAAAAGAATGATAATTTACTAAACAATTTGTAGTTAGAAAACTATTTCTTTTTTCCACAAGAATAATGTTTTTTGTACTTAAATCACTGCATTCGTTATAAAAGTTTATTACGCTTGTATTTAGTCTGTAAATGAACATTACTTTATGATTTTTTCTACTTTTTTAAAGCTTGCTATGTATGGGTTTTTAATGTTTGTAAATGACAATTCTTTATGGCAAATCAAAATATTTACTTATAGATTTTATATTTTACATACAATGCTGAAGGACAGAACCTACACAATAATCGGATGATCTATTAAAAATTGATAATTTAGTCTTGTGGTTATTTAATTATCATATATAATAATTATTTGCGCAAGCGTACAAACTACCTAAACAACGCTTTTGTAAAAAAATTAAATAAGTAATTAATGTTCCTATCTCCTGCCAAGATTTGAAAGTGATTTACAACATTCCTTCAAAATCTTAGCCAACTTAATTTAACTAGAGCTCATTTCAGGCAGAATTTAATTATATTTTTGACAATTTTTTGGAAATATTTTTAACTTCCTATATATTGAAAGGTGCTATCACATCTCAAAGACAATTCTAATTTTCAATAAGTCATTGGGTTAAGGGGTCCAAAAGTCTCCCTCAGTAGTTAAACTCGCTAATATCGACTCGCAGCATCAATTATACTCGGAAAATTCTGCTGCCTGTGTATATTCATCTCAGATTCATGTTATTATATATAAAATTAGTTTATAGAAATAAAGTTATTTAGAAAATTCATCACTAAAGTTGCTTTAGAGCTAAGTTTTATTGCTAGAAATTGGACCTGAGGTAGTGTTTCGTAAATGTTTATTCCTGTTGTAAATAATAGTGTGACGTGGACTTAATCGCAGTAAGTCTACGCTATCTACAGTGAAACTTCGATAATTCAAACCGCCGATAATTCGAATTTTCTCTAATTCGAAGTTTTTTGTTGGTCTCTGCCAAAACTCCTAATCTTTCAATGTGAAAAATATTCTATGATTCGAATTTCGATCATTCAAAGCTTCCGTTAATTCGAATAAAATTTGACGTCCCGAGAGGGTTTATAGTTTCAATAATTCAAAATTCAAGAGATTTCATTTGCGAAACTCAAAGAAGATGTATACCTGAATGTATAGTAATGTATATCTGAGTTCTGCCCGCTTCAGGCATAATCAAGCAACAACGAGCAGATGCAGAGAATGTCCAATTGTTCTGAGAAAAACGACTGAGTGCAATAGCTTGTCGAGTAATTTTTTTATCTTTTCTGCTTATTCTCTTGATCATCTTTGAAGGATTTTTGGAAGGTGAAGAAAGTTTGTACCACGTCTTAAGGTGGTTACAGCCAATGAAAATGAACTATTTTGTCTAGTATGTTTTCAACAGTAGTATATATAGTAGGAACTAACATTGCAACGTTCTCAGTCTAAGTTTTCCATCTGAATTCCAATTCTGACAATTCTTTGTAAAATATGGAAAGGAAGAAAAATAAAACGATAAATTTAAGTGACAGAAAAAAATTATTCGTCAAGTTGAGAATGGTGCGAAGAAGAAAGACATTGCGGCATCCTTCGGCATACCATCAATCACTTTAACAACTATTGTTAAGAATAAAGAAAAACTTTTCTCTGCTTTCGAACACTCTTCGTTTCAACCAGATAGAAAACGCATGAAGCTCTCTTCTTTTTTGGTCGTAGAAAAAGCCATGGTTGAATGGTTGAAAAGTGCTCGTGACAAAAATATTCCAATTTCCGGTAAGTACATTTTGTAACATATCCTACAAGAAAAGTAATTGTGAATGATCCATTTTTAATATATTGCTAATGCAAAAAAGAAACAAAAATTTAGTGTAGAACACTTTAGGCTAAAAAATCCGAAACTTTCCTAAAGGTTAAATAATCTGAGAAAAGGCTGAACATTTTTCTTTCAAGCTAGAACGCGATAATTTTATGGCTAGTGTTGTGTGGCTGGACAATTTTTGAAACAGAAATGAAATTGTTCATTGAGTTTTGAGTGGAGAAAGAGCATCTGTCTCAGAAGTTGATTGTAAAGCGTATCGTTCGGAAGTTCTACCAATTTTACTACAAGAATATTCCGAGTAAGATATCTTTAACGCTGAAGAATTTGGGTTGTTCTTCGGATGCTTACCTGACAAGACCCTAACTTTTAAAAGCGAAGATTGTCGCGGAGGAAAGAAGAGTAAAAAACGTATCACAGTAATGGCTTCTGCTAATATGTGTGGTATAGAAAAAGAGAAGTTACTAGTTGTAGGAAAAAGTAAAAAAACACTATGTTTAAAAGAAGTAAAGTCTCTAGCAGTACATTATGAGTACAACCAAAAATCGTGGATGAAAAGTTCGATTCACGAAAATTGGTTTCAGGAAATATATAAAAATTTCATCGTCAACAACGACAAGCCTTGTTGCTTGTAGATAACTGTCCAGCTCATTTAAAAATATTGAGCCGGACCCTGAATGCTATAAAGCTTGTTCACTCACCTCCAAGTACAACATCCAAGCTACAACTGACGGATCAGAGGATTATAAAAAACATTAAATTCCATTACCGCCTGGGCAGATCTTTCTACATAATGGTCTGCTGTACAAAACCAAATCGGCTGCACAGATGTAACTTTTGAAGAGTTCACAAACGTGGATGTCAATGTAATCGTGGCTCAATACCCTAGTTATCTGGACATCTTTCAAAATTTCAATATGCCAAATATGTCAAAATGCCAGATACAAAATAAGATAAACAGTTAACAATTTTGTGATTAAAAAGTTACACGAAATTTTTCTAAACTACTGTTTGATAAAAAAGTAGGTTAGTTTCATATTATAAAAAGCAAGATTAAAAATAAATAAACCAAATTTTCATAAAAACGCCACAAGCTGTTAAAAAATGAATAGACAAAAGTAGCTCTTCCGAAAAGACCTAAGAATTTCTCATGAACTATTTTTTGTTGAATGGACAAGGAATGTTAAAAAAAATATCCTAAAATTTGTTAATACTTATTTTTATATATTAGGAATCAATTTTCTTTTAATTGTAAAAAATAAAATTGAAGAAAATTTTTTGAAAAATGACAGAACAGACGAGAAAAGTTAGAAGATAAAAGTCATTCAAACAAAAAGAATCTGCAAGCTTCTTTATATAGTTTGTTCAGAAAATATATTAAAATAAAAAAGCTAACTTTGTGGAAAAATGACACAAGCTACCAAAACATTTTATTTTAGAAAAATTGGTGCGAATCAAGTGACAAATCACCGGTAACTCCTTAAAACTATTTTCATTTACTTCTTTGTTTATAACAAATTCAAATAAATATTTTTAATATTTGCATTCCTATTGGACATCTTTTTTGCATAGTTGCTTTCAGCTTTCTATTTTTTTGTTGAATCAAAGCATTTTTGAAAAATTGTTATGCTTCAAAAGTTATATTTTTAAAACTTTGGTATGACATAAATAAAAAAATAAAAAAATTTAAAAATATTCCATGACAATTCTATGCAAAACCTTTTTAGCTTTCATTTGAAGAAAGTTAAAATCAAATATTTTTTGTCTTCTGAAAATTAATTTGTCCACGGACGGTTTTTGGCCCCACTGTCCATCGACAAAATAAATTAATTTAGAATATTTATTTTATTTATATCTGTGATATACTCTCCTGAGAGTGGGCAGGTCCTTGCTCGCTTGGGTTTAATAAGGTGTCCACTAGGGTGGTCGACAAATGCATGGCAAAATTTCTTTGCATGCTAGAAGGCATTCAAATTCCATTTGTTAAGTGCTGAAACGAAACGAAAGAAATAAATTGTTTTGAATAGATGTTTTCCTCTCGATGAAATAGAGCATCATTATTTACTATCCTTGGCAATGGCTACAGTAGACAAAATTTAAGCGAGAATATAGTAAATGAGCGACATTAAAAAAGAACTTTCGCAACAACTGCGGACTTAATTTTTTTTTTTAATTTTTTGGATTAAACAATTTTTTTAGAATTGAAAAACTGTTATGCTCTTTACTCGTTGAATAAAACAATGCTGAAGCACTGCAAGAAGTGATGCAACTATTAGAGAATATACACACTAATGATTGCATTATACTTACTCAATGTAAAGGTATTAGCAAGATTTTAGGAATTTCATTCATATTTCAGGCTGTATCCATTTCTTTGATATAGAAAAAGCTTGAAATTGTGTATATAAACAGATAAGTATTGATAAGTATTGATTAATCAAATAATTTCAAAATTTAACAATGGTAAATTATTCCGTAAGCTTTTAAATAAATCAATTTGAAATAAGAAAGAAATTTTCAATTTATAAACTCTATAATTAGTGAATTTGTATATTTTTTTTAAATTCGCAAATGAAACAAATAACGGTAAATAATTGTACAGAAAGTAATTCTGAATTCAACTTTACGCGCCAAAGAAACTTTGTAAGTCAAAAACGAAAAAATTCCTTCCTTGAAAACTCAAAATTATTTTTTCAAGATTCCTTTTCGTGAATTGAATATTCAAATATTTTTTGGTGGAAATATCAACAAGTGCACTTTTCATCAAGAATCAATTTTTAATCGAAGGTTTATCAATTCTGCTAGTATACCTAAAAGATTTCTGAAAAAAGCGCTACGTAGTTCTAGGGGTCAAGGACAGATGGCGCCACCAGTCCGTTATCAGACAGTCGGCCACTGCTCGATCCGTAAGTTAGATCACCTCCATGGATCCATGACTGAATTGGCAAGGTGGGTCCCTGTTTTACCATGTATGTAGTTCAAGCTGTGATTTCTAGAAACTCTGACCTTAGATTACCATTTACCACATATGTATAATAATACTCATGTATATTGCTAACTGTCTATACTTAGCAATAAGTTGTAAAAAAATAGAGTCCAGACGTATATTTCTGTCTAATACTCTCTCTCATACTCTGTCTTAGAGTGGTACTCTAAGACCGACCTTTCTAGAAGCTTGAGAATCGTCCCATCTGCCTCATCCTCATTTTTCTATGTTACAAACAGAATAATTGTTTAAATATACCGCAAAATAGTGCTGAGTTTTAAAAGGAAGAACGTTTGAAAATCCTCAGAAATTAAACAAAAAAATGATAATAAATAAAAACTGTGGCAAATACGTATCATATTTTTGAAACAGACGCACTTTTTCTACGGTTTACTTTTGTACTGAAATTACAAGTTTTTAGGTCTATTTCATGAAAAACTATTTAAATCTATGTGACCTGTTATATTCGCAGAGTATTCGAACAGATTCTGATATTTGTTTTTATGGTTTCTTCAGGCATTATGAAAGAAGAGTCCTTAGTCAGGCACAACGCTCTAAAACGTTTTTAGCAGGTCCGTTCTGCTAGCACCTCCGAAATCGAATTTCTATATTCCCGTATGTCTGAATTTTGGGCTTTTTTTGGGTACCAATGCCGATTTCCTGGCTCTTCTCTTTTTATCAAAAAACCGACATCCTTGTGGAGCTGCTGGCAGCCAGCACCTCCATTAGAGAAGATTTGACAAATATGCGAAATAAAACCGACCAGAATTTTGGGCGAATTTTAGGCTCTTCAAAAGTGCAAAAATCGATTTTCCAAAAACCACCCCCTTGACAAAAAAACCACCCCAAAAATAAAATATGCGCTACATTTCAATATAGGTCTGTCAGACTTTTGGTGTTTTCCTGGGCTCCCCACGAGTGCAAAAAGTGATTTTACGGAAAACATTGAAGTAACATGAAAATAATAACATGAAAACTACTGTTCCTATGTTTAAGTGTAGCTAATATTTAGGTTGTTTTTCACTATTTAAAGTCACCAAAACGCACAAAATTTGTTTACTGAAAACAAACTTCACAAACTAAAACCTCCTAATTATTCGAAAATTAGATATTCAACCAAAAAATAAAAGTCAGAACTTTATATTTTTTCAGATGCCCATCAAGCTAGAACCTGCAGACAACCAAAACACGATTTTTTGGGAACCAGAATTTCGCGCTGTTTTCATGCTTTTGTTGGGGCTTTTTTTGTCCCACATTTCCGGTTTCTTCGCTCAAGTACGTTTTTTTAAAGATCGAATTTTGCTTGGAGGTGCTAGCTTGAATCAAGCTAGCATCTCTACTAAATGGATATTGAAAAAAATTAAAAATGAAGCGGGACAGAATTTGGTATTTCTCTTCGGCTCTTGAATGCACCAATAACAAATTTTTAAAAACCACCCTAACGTACAAAAAAACCACGTCTTTTTTAAAAATTGTGGAAAATTCAAAATGAAACCCAACAGAATTTCGACTTCTTCAGGCTCTTGAACGAAGAAACAAACAATTTGGAGAAAGCCACATTTATGTAGAGAAAAGCGAACTCCTTTTTGAAAATTAGTAAAAGTTTGAAATGAAGCCTAAAATAATTTTGTGCTTCTTTTGGTATTTTGAATGCACCTCAGCATTCTATTATTATAGCGCATATATGATTTTGACGAAAAATAATTATTTACGAGCTCCTTGAACGCCGATCTATTCTATTATTTTTGGGCTTTTCGAAAATACCAACTTTGATTTTTGAGCTTCAACCGTTAACACTGAAAACACCCTTTTAGTATATTACAGATATGACTTTCACGAAAAATAATTATTTATGAGCACGTTGAACGCCAATCTATTATATTATTTTAGGGCTATTGGAAAATACAAAGATCGAAAAAATCAACAATAATATAATAGATTGGCGTTCAAGGTGCTCGTAAAATATTATTCTTCGGCAAAGTCATATAACGTTGTTCAGAGAGGGTGCTTTTCAGCGTTAAGGGATACAGCCAAAAAATCAAAGTTGGTATTTTCGAAGAGCCCAAAAATAATAGAATAGATTCGCGTTCAAGGAGCTCGTAAGCTAGCATCTCCAAGCAAAATTCGATCCTTCAAAAAAAGTACTTGAGCCAAGAAACCGGAAATGTGCGACAAAAAAAACATGAAAACAGTACAAAATTCTGGTTCCAAAAAAATCGTGTTTTGGTTGTGTGCAGGTTCTAGCTTGATGGGCATCTGAAATAAATATAAAGTTCTGACTTTTATTTTGTGGTTGAATATCTAATTTTCGAGTAAGTAGGAGGTTTTAGTTTGTGAAGTTTGTTTTTAACAAACAAATTTTGTGCGTTTTGGTCAATTTGAATAGTGAAAAAAACATAAAAATTAGCTATACTTAAACATAGGAACAGTGCCTACATTTTTAGGGTAGTTTTCCTGTTATTATTTTCATGTTATTTGAATGTTTTCCGTAAAATCATTTTCTGCACTCGTGGAGAGTCCAGGAAAATACCAAAAGTCTGACAGGCCTATATATAAATGTAGCATATATTTTATTTCAGGGCTGGTTATATTGTCAAAGGGGTGGTTTTTGGAAAATTTATTTTGCACTTCTGAAGAGCTAAAAAATAGCCGAAAATTCTGTTTGGTGTTATTACTCATATTTGTCAAATGTACTCTAGTGGAGGTGCTGGCTGCCAGCAGCTCCAAAAGGGTGTCGGTTTTTTGAGAAAAATAAAAGAGCTCGAAAATCGGCATTTATGCCCAAGCCCATAATTCTGATGTACTAAAATTTGGTAAGTGAAAAATTTTTATTTTGGGGGTGGTTTTTTTGTCAAAGGGATGGTTTTTGGAAAGTTGATTTTTGCACTTTCGAAGAGCCCAAAAATAGCCCAAAATTCTAGTGGGTTTTATTTCGCATATTTGTCAAATTTGCTCTAGTGGAGGTGCTGGCTGCCAGCAGCTCCACAAGGATGACGGTTTTTTTAGAAAAATAAAAGAGCTCGAAAATCGGCATTGATGCCCAAAAAAAGCCCAAAAATAGCCCATAATTCTGATGCGCTCAAATTTGGTTAGAGTGCATGTTTTATTTTGGGGGTGGTTTTTTTGTCAAAGGGGTGGTTTTTGGAAAGTTGATTTTTGCACTTTCGAAGAGTCCAAAATTAGCCCAAAATTCTGGTGGGTTTTATTTATCAAATTTGTCAAATTAGCTCTAGTGGAGGTGCTGGCGCCAGCACCTCCACCCAAATCTCGGTTTTTCATAAAAATAAAAGAGCCCAAAAATCGGCATCGGTGCCCAAACCTATTTTTAGCATTGGTCCCTGAGTCTCACAAGCAATGCATATCTTGAGATTCGGAAATTTTATTCATTTTTTCCAGATAGACTTATATCGAATAGCTAGATGGAACTTTCTTATATTAACATTTTTGTGTGCAAACATTGATTTTCAGAATAAAAATTGCCTACAAAATTGAAATGCATTCAATTACACCTTTTCTATGCCTGAAAACTAATACAAAACTTGAGAATAATCGTTCTTTTTAAATAATATTATATTACAGATTAAAGGCTGTCGTTAACCAGTTTTCTAGTTCTGTTAGCGAGAAAGTTGTTCTCTATAGTCGCAAGGAGATTTGTGGACATATTTTTTTCATGCAAAAAGCTTACTTTCGAAAAAACAGTCGGTACTTAGTTCTGTACTATAATCTGCAAACCTTCAATTATGAAAATATTTCATAATATAGTTAATCAGGTAGCTAATGATTTAAATTTTACTATTATTTTCTGAGGGAGCCTCACATTCTGGTTAGGACTTTGACTTTGTTTCGTCCGATCGTGAGTTTTTCTTTCGCTCGGTCAGAGTTCAGCATTGAGCCCAGGACTGTTTTAGCCTGTTTGCAACCAGAAACCATACCCTCCGCATTATGATGTTCCACTGTCATCCATATGTTAACATCTTCAGTGACTAACCTGCTGAAAATATGTACAACTGCTTCGGGTTCAGTAAAATTCTCTTTTTCTGCTAGTTTTGCTAGCATGTCCAATAACTCAATAACCTTGATGCCACTGTGTCCAGGGATCCAAAGCACAGTAACTCGGTTGTCTGTCGGCAGCGTACTCAGTGCCACAAAGCACTCCCAAACTAGTAGCCAGTGGTTACTCCGAAGCCCAAGAAATTATTTAAAGTAGTTATTCGAAGTAATTTTGCCCATTTGCAATATTCTGACGAATTGATTAAAACCGGTTTAAAATAGAGGTACGAAATAGACGCGCGAAATTAAAAAATTCTGAAAATATTGTAACATGCCATTTAGTTTTAAAACGACACAAATAATGTTAAGTCAGTAATATTAAGGTAAAACAGGCCCGAGCGCGCGGTAGTACAGGCAGGTAGCACTCAACGTAGCAAGCGAGCCCCACCCCGCCGAGTTCACGAACCACGTGAGCCAGTGCCACCAATCGTAGCCACCGCCAGACCCCACCAAAGTAACTAGCACCTCCTCCGCGCAACTGGAAGTAGAGACAACAGAATATAAAGCCGTGCAGAACCCGAGAACGAATGATCCACCAGCTATCTTCCAGACCTCTGGAGCGTGCCTTAATTTCAATTCGAATCGTAAATTATGCATAAAATATATCAAATAATAAAAATTAAAGGTTATGCTTGCATTTTCACAACTTAATTGGGTATTTTTAGAAAAATCATATGGTAATAAAATGTCCAAATCCGCTACAAAACTCCAAACAGTACCTTCCAGTCTTAAACTTGGTTACATTTTATGCAGGCATAACCTACAAACAATTATTTTATTAATTTACTCCAGAGGTTAACTCGGGACTCGGATTAACTTGAATTATTAAAAAAGATTAAGTTTTAATATTTGAAATTTATGAGTTTACGAAGTAAGACACCCTCAAAATATGTTACACAATTTTGTTGAACAAGTTTTGATTTTAACTTGTTACCTAAAATAACTATAAAAAAATAATTGTGCGCAACCGAGATTTTTCGTTCATAACCTACGCGACGAACGAGCCAAGGCACAAGCCACCGTCTCTCTTATCTGGATATCTGCATTATCTGGAAAATCATATGTATGAACGTAGGTCTTCAACTCGGATCAATTTTACACAGTGGAAACTATGCACCTTCTCAAATTCAAAGACCATAACGCACGATCAGCAATGCTGTCAAAAGAATAAACAATGCATTTACCAGGGGTGTTAGTTGAAGTTTGCCGGTTTTACTCATAGGTGTCGCTAGAGATATGCATACATTTCTATGATTTGGCATCTATGTCATATTTTTCTATGGACAATAACCTTCACAAATACACAATTCCATTCTGCAAAAATAATAGCATCATAGTTGTTTACCTCAGTGCATATGTCGAGTTTCGTTCCAAGTAAATCGCATTTGCGGCATTTGTTGCTTTTCTTATTTCATTAAAAGAAAAAAACAGTTGAAGCTCAACGGTTGCTGCTAGAAACTTATGGTGGACATGCTTCAGTGATTAGAATATGAGAGACATGGTTCCGTCAATCTAAAAGTAGTGATTTCGATTTAACAGACAATGACCAAACCCAATCGCAACAACAATTAGCACAAACAATAAATGTGACCCAAGGAGCAATTTTCCAACGTTTAAAAGCTATGCGAAAAATCCAAAAGTATGGAAAATGGGTACCACACCAATTGAACGATTTAGAAATGGAAAATCGAAAAACCATGTGTGAAATCGCTGCTTGAATTGTTCGAAAGGAAATATTTTCTGCATCAAATTGTCACGGGGGACGAAAAATGGATTTATTTCGAGAACCCGAAGCGGAAAAAATTATGGCTTTCACCTGGTGAGGTCGGTCCATCGTCTCCAAGGCCAAATCGCTTTGGCCGTAAGACAATGCTCTGTGTTTGGTGGGACTAGTGTGGTGTGGTGTACTTCGCGTTGTTATAACCTGGTTAACGGTGAATACGGATCGCTGTCGACAACAAATTATCAATTTAAATCATGTGTTGATCGAGAAACGGCCGGAATGGACCCGAAGTCATGGCGAAGTTATCCTACAACATGACAAGGCACTGTCTCATACCGCTACAATGGTGAAGAACACATTAAAAGCATTGAATTAAGAAATATTATCGCACCCGCCGTACTCTCTAGACCTCGCCCCGTCCGACTATGACCTTTCCACTTGGATGGGACACTCACTCGCAGAGCAGCCCTTTGCCAGTTTTGAAGAAGTCGAAAAATGGCACGTCGAATGGTTTGCCTCGAAAAAAAAAATTTTTTTTAAAATTATATCCATGATTTGTCAGAAAGATGGGCAAAATTTGTAGAATCCAATGGTCAATACTTTGAATAAAATTTTTTTGAGATTCCCTTTAAGATTAAGTGTTTTCTTTATTGAAAAACCCGAAAAACTTTAACTAACACCCCTGGTAGACACCCCTGGCTGTTTATTGTAAAATTTTAACTGTGAAGTAGCCTGCCTTAATTTAAAAAATAGCTTTCTGGTAGGTTGAACAAATTTAAGGAAAAGGAAACTTTCAATAGTTTTTAAGGAGGCTCATTTCGTTTTATTATCCTAATCCATTTTTCCCAAAAAAAATGTTGTTGCTTACATATTTCGTTTTAACTTTAAGCCTTTTCAATTAATAATAATAATAATAAATGATAATGATTTTGTTTTATAGTTACCTTATGTGGAATGCTTGGTAGCTTCTTCAGCATTAAAAACTTTTAAATCACGCGATTGAACTTTCAATTAAAAAGTATCAATGTTTAAAAAAACAGTTTTAAAGCAAATTACTTAAATCCTCAAGAAACAAAGATTAATATTCCATGCTACAGTTTCATTTTCATTTCAGATATATAAACTTTCTTTAAAAACACATGAATTTTTCAATCAAAAAGAAAAATTTTAAAAAATCTTATTCACACCTAAAAAGTATTGAAGTAAATTTTTTACGATATAGTTGAAAGTTCAATCAAAAAGGATTAATTTTGAACAGAATTGTTGAATCTTCAACGAAAAGCTTGTGTTTTTATTTATTAAAAAGGTACCATTTCTACTAAAATATATGTATTTATAAACTCAAGGAAACAAATTTTCATAAAAATAGTAGAATTCTGATGCAAGAAAGATTGCAGTTCAATTTCCAATACCAAAATATGAATTTTAATCGAAAATTAAATTTTATACCAAAAAATTGAAACTTTAAAACTAATAATTCCAAAAAACACACGAAAATAACATTTTAGGCCAATTAACGCACGATATAAGAAAATCAAGAGAAGAAAAATGTTGCTTTTTGAATGCTCTGCACTTGTCTGTACACTTGTCCGGCCAAACAATGCATTTCAAAAAGATCTACACTTTTGTTATTATTCACTTTTTGATAGGATGCGGTGTTTTCGCTCTAATTATGAAAAACTTCATTAACAGTCAAAAAATGTGCCCGCTGCGTGGGCACATTTTCATTACAACTTTTGTCTTTTAATTTTTTCTCGTTTCGTCTGAAGGGTTTCAAAAAATTTAGTTTTTTTATGTTTTTGATTATACTTTTACGAATTAAACCATGAATAGAAATATAAAGAAATGATTCGTGACAAAAAATAATTCATTTTTACATTCTCATCAGAGAACGTATTAGATTTGTGCCAAATTTGGCCCACCCACTTTTTGTCAAATGTCCATGTTTTAAGAACCCCTGAATCCGAAAAAATTATTCAATTAGATTGGCCTTTGGAACACTCTTTTACTGTCCTAAACTAAAGGTCAAGTTTTTTAGCCAGGTATTTTTCAAAAATAAAAAATTCTCTGTAAGGAAATTTATAGTATTCAAAAAGGCGACTAATTTATTCTAATGACATTTTTTACAAATCAAAAATTACCACACGTATAGCATTTACAAAATTTCAAAAAAAAAATTTTAATTTTTAACCAAATAACGCACGATATAAAACAGGCAAGAGAATTTATGGAAATGTATATGGGGTGCTAATGGTACTTTTTGTCACGCTCAAAGGGTACTTTTTTAGCTTTTAAAGGGTAAAAACAAATTCAGCATAAATTATTAAGACTTCAAAATAAATTCAACTTAATTTTAAAAGAATTCGGTTGCTTTCTCTAAAGTTGGAATGAATTTAAAGGAATTTAAGATAAACGAGAAGAATCCGATAAAGTACATAAAAATTCAAAGTGAATCAAAAAAAGTTTTAATAAATTGAAAACAATTTAAGAATATGACAAGACTTTATTGAATTCAGAAAACTTGTAACGAGCTTAAAAAACTTTAAGGGAATTTCAAGGTATTTGATCAAGCTATTTATAATTCAAGATGAGTACAAGAGACATCAAGATAAATTTAAAAAAAAACTTTTAAAAATTAAAAAAAAATCTATCAAATTAAGTAGAAAATATTAAATTCATCAGAATTAAAGTGAAGCTTAGAAAAACCAAGAAAATTTCTGAGAATTTATAAGAATCAACGATGAATTAAACAAAATTTCAATTCATTTCAAATTATCAATTCTATGAAATTCATAAAAACTAAAGCTGAATTTAAAACTTAATTAAGCGAATTAATAATAATTTAAAGATTACAGTAAGTTACCTTTAAGAAGAACCTTAGGCGCGATTTAGTTTACTTATCTTATACGATATTAAAACTACCACAAAAATTTCTAAAACAGAAATTTTAATTCTGACACTGGAAGTTGAACATTATTTTTAGAAAGCGAAAAGAGTTTTTAATAATTCTCAACTTTTCTGACCTACGGCGTCTTTAAAAGAATGGTTCAGTCATTGCCGTACGAGTGATTTAAAATAAAATTAGTATTTCGTATTACAATATGCAAATCTTACCTTAGACCAAACATTTTTTTGTTTAAATAAAAACTTTACTCAGAGATGGCGCAAGCTCAATGAAGTTTAAGACATATTTCCCATTAGAAGGAAAGAAGCTTATGCATGTCTTATAGAGTTAAAAAAAACCATAAATAAAAAAATAGGTTTTGCCGTTTTTGGTTCTAATTTTGATTTTTTTAAATTCCAATTGTTTCTCATACATACAATTCTACTTAATAGTGGATGTTAATTAGTAGATGTAGATGTTAATTAATAAATGCTATCAAAATTCTAAACGTAAAAAGTATTAAGGTTCAATAAAATAACGAGAGGGTTTTACATTCTCAACTCAATTGAAGCAATAAGTAGGTCATATCGTGACATTGCAAACGCGATGTAGCCAGCCTTAATTTCAAAGCGTTATTTTTTAGTTGTTTGAATAAAGTTCAAACAAATTCCAAGGAGGGTCTTCATGCACTAGTTTTTAACAACGCAATGTTTTCGATTAAAATTTTTTTCGTTCATATATTGTCTTTCTTTTCCAGAGAAAATTGCAATTTGGTAGCAAACTTATTAATAATTATTTGCCTTGAATGTGCGTCAAACTAAATACGTATGCAACTAAGTGCCTAAAGAATTTTTTTTTCTTTCTTTCTTCACTCAAAAGATACTTTAAATTCCTTCTAAATCATAATTGGTAAAATTAAACTTATTACGAGTGGAATTTTACTAAATCGATTAGCAAAAAGTTTGTTGACAAAGATTATAAAATATTCCTAATTCAATACCAGATAGCAACGAATTTCTTGATAAAAATAAATAAATTTACTTAGGACTGCGTATAATCATTAAAAAGAGGTTAAAAATGGAAAACGTGAAAAATAGAAATGTTTCATCAAATAACTGGATGTGTAACATTTTCAACTCTCATGAAACAATAAGAAGAAGGTCGCATCCCGGAACTGTCAACATTATCTGGTCTGATTCTATCATCCAAATATTGCCTTCTGACTGCGTTCTCACAAAGTGAAAAACAATAATAATTTTTTTAAATAACAATGGCTCAGTAGGCTACGAATAAATTATGCATATTCAGCATCCTCACCCACTACTTTTCAGCAAAATTTTGTTTTCGGTTTTCAACATTTTTTGCGACTGAAAAAACTTTTTAGTTTTCAATAGAAAATGGCAATTAATTAAAATAGAATTAATGTATAAAAAATATAGTGACTAAAAGGCTGTGAAAAATAATGACTCGTCGTACTGCAAAAGATTAAATTTCTACCAAAAAAGATCTTTTAACAAAGTGCGTTTTGAAATTAACAATTGAGGCTTTTAAACTATATAAGTGTAACAAATATAAAAATTTATTATTATTTCTCGTCTGATTTGTTAGGATTTCCATTTTTATTATTATAATGTATAAACTGTTCTTGTACAGAAAGCTTTAAAATACCTACGAAGCTTTCAAATTCTTTAGGATGCAATGAAATCCTTTAAATTTTGTCAAATGCTTTGGAATACCTTGAAATAACCTTAAAAACTCTAAAGTCTTGAATTTTTTTGAAATTTTATTGCAGCCTTGATATAATTTAGATGTTCAAAAAATCTCATAAATCCTTCGAAGTCATTAGAGTTTCTTTAAAGTCCTTAGATCTTGCGAATATCTCTGCAATCTGCTTTAATCTGTGAAAATTGATTGAATTTCCTTGCAAGTTTGGAACTCGCATACAATAATTTTAAAACCTACACGCAGCAAAATGTCGACCCTCGAAAGTACAAGAAATCGCGGTTCAATTAAGCTGTAACAAAATTTAGCCACACAGCTTCATTCCGACATTTATCGCTCTTTCGAGAATGTCAAGTTCACATCTGGTATACTCTTGACATTCCGCTTTATTTCCCCACCTTAATGCAGGAAATCATTTCTGTCAACAATGCGACAATTGCTAGTATATGAACAAGCACAGCACGTATGAAAAATCTTGGCAGTCGCAGCTTGAGATATTTCTTCGGAAGCAGTTCTGTCAAACAAAAATCATGGCCGCTTTAATTCTCATTTCCCTTCTCTTTTTTATGGCGTCTTTGGATTCAATTCGTAAGTAGAATATTATCCATATGTTAGTATCATAATTATATTGTATAGCTTCCGAAACTATTTGATCAGCGTATTTTAAAAATATTGCAATCCGTTTTTGACGTGTATCGATAAATTGAGCTCCACTGCAATTTTTTCTTACATATGCTATCATTTTTCTAAGTTTAGTTAGAAAAGAATTAAGTCTAAGCTGTATTAATTATTCTATGAAAATCGGAAATGTTTTACAACGTCTGTGAGATTTTTTGTACCACATCCCGCGAGAATAAAGTTTGCATGACTCCGGCATGGCAAGATACTTGAAAGAAGCTGGCTAAATCATGTCTCACTATTACCTTTGCTTTTCACATTTGCTAGCTTGATGCAAGCCATGCTGTTATCTGTTTCCCATGCTTAGGACAAGCTAAGCACAAATGAATATTCTTAATACAATGTAAGCGCCATTAGCCTGGTGCCTGACCCGGTGCAACCGGGTAGCGAACTTGTAATTTAAATTATCATTTTTAACAGGCTAATTTTCTCTGACACTTACATGTTCCTAAAAATATTTATTTGTATTAGCGTGTCCTAAGCTGGGAAACGGACAAGAGCAAGACTTTCGCCATGCTACCATTCAGCAATGACCTATGATTTATCCAGCTATTTCTCACGCGGGATGTTAAAAATCTCAGTTCAAATTCTAATATTTTTTTCGAAAATTCTTATTAGATTAGGAGCTGAAATATTCTTCGAGAGATATTTGAAATATTTAATTATAAATTGTATGTGTACAAGCGTGAACTCTTTTCCACACAAAAAAACTGGAGTTTTCATTGGAACCCATTTTTGATTCCAAACGAGCTGCAACAAAAATTAACTCTACTTGCTGAAAAGGTACCCAAAACAATAAATAAGCTCTAAATGATACCTTAGTTGATTTTCTAAAAGTTGGTTTACCTTAAAGCACACATGTAATCAAACTGATGGACATAATTTAATGAAGATAATTAAAAGGCAAAATATTACCACAATTCAAATAGATAGAATGACTTGATAAATATCATTTGAAATTTATGTAGCAAAGTTATTAACATAAAGGAATATTCATATGCAAACAACATTTCGTGCCGAGTCATCGGTCGATAACTGCAAATCGATCCCAAACCTACCAATTCTGCTTTGCAAGTGTTTTTCTTGTGAATGCGCCTTTATGTTCGTTTTAAGAGCGCTCTAAACAAGCCCGTTTGGCTCGCTACAGGTATCTATTGGAGTTTTTTTCTGTGCAAAATATTTAGATACGGTAAGGTTAGTGTTGTAAACATGGACAATTGAGCTTCCTGATAGTATAAACTAACGTAAAATCGTTCGCCTGAGAATGAAGGAAACCTGAAAATCTCTTAAACCCGACCTCAAGTGCCTGCCCCCTTTCAGGCGATATATTTTATGTGTAGTTAAACCATCCGGGGGCTGAATTGAAAATTATGTTCATTTTGCGCCTACACAAGTGATTGTTATATATGCATGGTCATAACCGCCGTGATTGCATTTCTTGTGCTTATACACTAGTGTGTACTAAGCTGATAAGATGAGGAGAGAAAAAAAGAGCAAACACAAAAAAGCCACAATACATTCAGTTCCTTAAGACTTAAGCCACTTCTCAGCTTTCCTATAATTCTGATACTTTCAAGTCTTAAACCGGCTGCAAAGTGTTAATTAACTTTTAAAATTGTTGATTAACAGTAAAAATTTATTTAAGAAGAATACCTAACTTTCGTTCAGTCATCTATTAGATAAATGTTGCAAAGTTTTATCAAGAATCGGTGTATCAGCAATCGATATCAAACATTGAAAATACCCCTAGTCGGAGGTATCAATAATGTTTATACATTTTTGATGAATTAGATTTTTAAAAATTTTTCTTTCTGATTGAAAAATTCATGTGTTTTCAATGCTGAAGAAGCTACCAAACATTCCACATAAGGTAACTATAAAACAAAATCATTATCATTTATCATTATTATTATTAATTGAAAAGGCTTAAAAACGAATTAAGAGACGAGCCTCTTTAAGATCAATATTTCGTGTTTCGTGTCGACAAGAATAAGTTGAATCCTTTACTAAGCAAAAACGATTATGTTCTATCAACACGGCATAAACTTCAATGTCGAGTAATTTTATTTTGACATCCCTTAAAAGAAATAAAATAACATATCTTTACTCAGTTTGAGAAGATGCTAACGTGATCTAATCCGTTTTCATTTTCAAAATACTGACTTCTGATTATTTGAGTGAACTTAGCCAAATTTAACTGATAAACGTAGCAGTGAATATAAACTGAATACGATGAAACTTCCTCGAGTCTTCTCCTTTATCTTCTACAGCCATACTACCGGATCCATCGAAAGAGTATCCAACAAGGTCAGACACAGCAAATCCTAGCTATTCGAAAGCCCAAGTATTTAGATTAAACAAACTTTCTCCAGTTTTATCCCGTGCCACTCAAATATAGAATTCACTTGAAGGATCGTATCATAATTAGATAATAACTTGACTCATTCTATGATTGCTAATAACACCTCTCTTTTAAGAGCGACATCTCTTTTGCGCTGAGGAACAAGATTTTCTTCAATGAATTAATTAACTGTCTTATTTTGAAAAAATAAGAAAAATGCCTTAAAAGCATCAAGATGTTCAGTTTGAGCTTCATGACGATGTATAGTATTTTAAATATGACCACATTGCCATTGAGGACTGTTTACTTGTCTGAATACTAGAGGAGATTTGCTTCTTTCAGATTGGCTATAAAAATTTATACAAATCCAGAAAAATATTTTCCTTCGATTTTTACCAAAAGAAATCCATGATCGTGAACCCTCGGACTGAAGTGAATGCAGCCTTATCATTTCTCGTATTGTTTTATCAGTAAAATTTTTAAAAGCAATAAAAGTATCTGGATTCGGATTGAAAATCATTTGATTTTCCTCAGATGGATACTCATTTTCTTCAGAAATAATTGTCTGTTCGCCTGGGTGGAGCAAATGTACTTGTACTGTAAGGTGAATAGTATTTTGAGGCAGGTCTTCATTTTTTGCTTTTGTGTCTTGATTTTCACAGCGCACGTGCTCTTCTTGTACAATAATTATCCACAAATTTCAAATCCTCAATGCTTCCTTTATTACAGTCTTTTTCTTTCCAAGAATTGGAACAAGATTGTAAGAAACTTGATTCTTCAGGGTCTTCAGTTTGACAAATGTTGACTCACAGAACATTCATACACTTTCTTTCATTCCTGTGGGAGCAGATGCAGCTTCTTATGGATACAGAAGCGACACATCCGATACTTTTCGTATGCCTTTTTGCAATAGTTCTCCTTTACAAGTGAGCTTAATTTGCTTCTGATTACTTCCCTGCCGTTCGAGGTCTTTCATTTTAGTTTTTTTACGCATTTCGGCTTTAGAAAGTTGTTTAAGTTTTGTGGAATCCATTATGAGCTATAGAAAAGAGGAAAAACAATTTTATGTGCAGAAAAAAATATTTTAAAATAAAAGTCAGAAACTTATGAGCGTCTGATGAATATAATTGATATGAAAAGTGTCATCAGTTCAAAAATAAAGATTTTTGAATTTTATTAGTTTCAGTAGAAAATCGCTTGTATGATTTAAAAGGCAAATAGTCAATCTTTTCTCAGTATATTACTTCTAAAGGAAGGATTTTTGAAAACTAAGAATGTTTTTAATTATTTATTGAAACAATTTTGTTTAAAATCATTTTTTTGTTGAAGATTCATACGTTTGATTAAAAATTTATCTGCTTGAAAATTGATATTTTTTAATGGAAAATTTAACTGCGTGGGTGATAGTTAAACTCGTTCTTGACATTTTTTCAAAATAAATGTTTATTTGTTCGATTGTTAATTGAACGATTTTGCTGAAAATTAATTTTTTTGTTGAAAAATCAGATTTTTTGTTTAAAAATTCAATTTCTGTACGGAAAACTGGTTTTTTGCTTTGAGGTTCAACAATTTATGTGATTATTTCTTTCTTCCATGTTTGAGAAATTTTTATTCATTAAAAATTCATCTTAAAGGTTTTAAACCTAATTTTTTCTTAATGATTATATAAGTTTTTATTTTTAAACTTGTTTTTACGAGTTAAGCAAATAGTATGCATCCTATAAAAAGATCTATTCATTAAAATTAGTAAGTTTTTTTAGCTTGGATAAATGTTCTCTCGTGTATTCTCGTAAGTTGTGTAGTTAATTAATTAATTAATAAAAAATCGATAAAGATTAATTAATTACTATCTGATCAACTCTTTTTCTGTTTGATACCCAGCTGTTACAATTACATAACTAATTTACATTTCTGTGACCATTTTTTAGTTACCAAATACCACTGTCTGCATGCTTGCAGGAAGGACATGCAAAAAATGAAAAAATTATCTGAATTGATGTTTAAAATATCCTCTCTAAAATTGAGAATAATAAAATCATGCACTATTAGAGATTGCCAAATTTTCACGAAAAATCTGCTTGCTCTTTTTCACACTTTCACAAAAGATGTAAATTCTACATTTAATTTACGCCGCGAAACACACCAACTTTCTTTTTTGGCACGCTTTTATATTTAAAATTTTGAAAATTATATTTCGTTATGTTTCAATTGTTCGGTGATGTATTCTCTCATGCCTATAATTTTTTAATTGATTAATGCATATATTAATACATATTATATTTATGTATATTTTTTATAAATTAATTAATTAAACCTAAATTTTTTCTCATATTTATAAATTCTCTATACATTTCAATGCAAATAATTGCGTCATGTTTTTTCCCCATGGAATACGAACCTAATAGCAAAAATGTTTCTCTCTTTTCGGTGGTTTCTCAAGTCTTAAGTCAGAAATGCTAAAGGTTTCAAATAAGTCTGCAGCATACCTCAGACAAATGAATTATACCATATAAAACTTGTGCGTGATTCTTGAAAAATACCAACAGATTCTTAAGATTTCTTTTTACAATCAGTGGATCACTATGAAAGATAAATTAAAATTTAAGAAATTTAAATTAGATTGAAATCCAAATCAAAAATGTTTCATAATCTCCAACCTTCAAATTGATAAAAATTCGTCTAAAAAAATAAGAATCCAACGACTAAATTTTGAGCACAATGAACAAACAAGAAATGCTCTCATTGTAATCTCAAAAGATTGGTTCAAAACAAAAATTTCAGACAAAAATAAAAAATTAAACTTCTTTGTTGCTTTGAAATTATATGTTCTTCATCTCAAATAGTTTATTTGATAACTCAGCTATATTAATATAAAATTCTAAATCTGTTAAAGTGAACCACTGTATGTAAAAGGACCACTTAAGAATCTGTGGGTACTTTTTGAGTAGTTCAATCGCAAAGCTTTCTGCAATCTTACAAATTTTACAAAATTATTTTTAAATTCAAACCTTTTTTTCAAAACATAGTTATTGAAAATATCAAAAGAAATTACGTTAGACGCGTTACACATACTTATAGAATGTATAAACAATGAAATTGTGAACTTTCTGTTGGTAAAAATCAAAAATTAAATATTAAGGAATTTTTTTTTGTTGATTCAAAACCAATGTATTTAAATTATTATGTTATCAATATAAGAATTCAATAAAAAGATTTTTTCCATGAAAATTGAGGTAACATTTACAACTCAATTAAAAGAAATCATACGATATTTATAAGCAAAACCTATAGATCGGAAAAGAATCATTTGTTTAGTGTCTCTTTTGAAAAATTTGTATTTTGAGATTGTGTTACGTGGTAAATAATGCGTATGGTTTTTGTATTAGGAACTGAATTGCAGACAGCAACTCAGTACGTCTTTATTACTTGAGAGTTAGAACAGAACTGAATATGCGCCAGGCCTGGACGCTACACTATGGCCCTGTATTCTAGAGAGGCACCTACGGGCCAAGGGTAGTAGTATAAATAAGATATGAAAGTCAGGTTCTCGTAACAATTGAAAAATAATCGATTTTTTCAAGAATAATTTTATGCATAAGAACATGAAAAAAATTCAATAATTAAAAAATATATTTCCAAACTATATCACTTTTCGGCTCATTAGAGACATAAATATCAAAAGAAAATAAAAAAAAGGATAAAAAGAGAAAGAGTCAACAAAAAATGAACGTCTCACTCTTTCGCTTTCTCCGTCCTAGAAAGAAAATATTTCAATAGATATTTTCTGAAAAATGATTAATTCCAATATAGTCTGTTGTACAAGATATAAGTGATCGAAAAAGAGTATTTGAACGCGTACACAGCGTCGGAGATTTCTTCAATCGCTCGTCCTGTAAAATTTCACTTTTGCCTGGTAGGTCCCTTTTGTCGGATCGCGTCACATATGTGTATAGTCTATCTGGCATAAAAATCAATATTAATATCAATTTGATCAAAAACTTCATTTTCTAAATCTTCCATAACAATTTCAGCTAAAATTGGAGACAAAACAGACCCTACGGGAGTTCCAAACTTTTTTTTTATAGAAATTATTGTTAAATTTAAAATAGACATGATAAAAACATATTTAATAGCATCTAGAAATTGCTTTTTGAGAATTTTTGTGTTATTTTTATTCAATTCCCAACGTTTAATTATAGCCTTTTCAACTCTTTAATATGGTACATTTGGAAACATTGCTATAACATAAAAGGATACAAAGATATGATCGACAGGTATTACTACATTTTTAATTAGTTTTAAAAAAGCATAACTATTTTTTATCGAGTTTTTAGAAGTTTTAATTGATTTTTTAATAATATTGTTTAATAACTCTTCTGATTTTATACTTAGAGAGCCTATTGTAAAAATAACTGGTCGCAATGCATAATCAGTTTTATGTGTTTTAATAAGGCCATAAGCTAATGAAATATGAGTACTCTTTGTGTCAATATCACAACGCGCAATATTATTCCATAAATTTTTTTTAGTTTTCATACTATCTAGGATTTCAAATGTCCTTTTTGAAATATTTTAGTAGGATTATTTGGAATTATTTGAAAACTGTCTGCATCATTAAAAATTTGTAACATTTTTGGAATATAAATATCTTTAGAAATAGCTATCGTAATAGAACCTTTATCTAATTTCGTAATCATTAATTCTGGATGATGTTTAAGAAAAAAATTTGTTTTACTTAAAGTATCATCCAATTCTTTTTCTAGTATCCTCAATCTCAAAATATCAATAATTCTATGTGGAATAGTCGCATTAGAAATATTCAAAAACCAGGGATCAGGTGGATCATGGACAAGAACAAAGTGCAGGTACTTGTTCGATAATTTTCTTATGATTTATTTTATATTAATATTTAAAAATTAGATTTGTGAATAGTAATCTTTAATAGTCAAATTTAAGAGAGAGAAATTATTTAAATTTTTCTGTATTTATATCTAATTTTGCTTTATTTCTTTTGTTTTTAATTTTAAAACAGATTCATCTGTTGATGTCAAATATCTTTTTAGGAAACACTCCATGAATTTTACATTTTATCAAAAATTCTTTTTGTAATATCGTGGACCTAAGTTTTTTTACTACGAAATCAGATAAAGGTTCTATTACGATAGCTATTCATAAAGATATTTATATTCAAAAAATGTTACAAATTTTTAATGATGAAGATAGTTTTCAAATAATTCCACTTAATTATTATTATATTGATACAACGAGTACTCATAGTTCATTAGCTGATGACCTTGTTAAAACACATAAAGCTGATTATCCATTACGACCAGATATTTCTACAATAGGCTCTCCAACTATAAAATCAGAAGAGTTATCAAACAATATTATTAAAAAGTCAATTAAAACACTAAAAACTCGATAAAAAATAGTTATGCTTTTTTAAAACTAATTAAAAATATAGTAATATTTGTCGATCATATCTTTGTATCCTTTGATGTAATAGCAATGTTCCCAAATATACCATATGAAAGAGTTGAAAAGGCTATAATTAAACGTTGGGAACAGGGACGGCGCAGCCTACATTTTTGAGGCATGGAATTTTATTTTCCAGGGTGAGGGGAGAGGAGGGGGAAGATAAAAAATTTGTTTTTTACATATATTTATTTAACATAAAAATAAAACAGCTTATAAGAAATTTCATATTTTTTGCTATTTTTAACACATAGAAAAGTTTTTTCTTTGAAGATCTTTTCTAGAGATGAACTCATTTAATATTTCGTCAATGTTCACACTGTTCAAAATATCCTGGTGAATATGCGATGTTGCAATATTTTTTAGACGTCTCTGGCCCATTGTTGACCTTAAATATGTCTTTAGACGCCTCAAAGCAGAGAATGAGCGTTCGTTTGTACAAGAACTACTCGGAATAGTTAGCAACATTTTTATGAGTTTTTTGTACTCTGAAACAAGATTTCCTATTTCAGGATTAGCTTTCAAGAATGTTACTACATCCTTCAGATATCTCACTTCGATTTTTCTCTGATAAATTATGTCCAGAAACATTTCACGATGTAATTTTAGCCTCAGTTTATCAAAATCTTCATTTTCATAAAATTCGATTATTTGATCAACGCAAGAACCTTCTTTACCAATCACAAAATTCTCAAAAGAATTCAACAGATTCATTTTTTAGACTGAAATCGATTTTCATTGAACGTGTAACACGCTCATAATTTTCCAAAAATAGTTTTCTGCAGTAACTTTCAGGGTTTGAAAAAACATGTGCAGTACCACTTGTTTCGAACTTTCGAGGAACTTTCCGCTGCCGAGGTAGTTTAGGCTCGTCCAAGTTAAGATTTTTCGCGACCTTTTTTGCGTCAGCCCACGCCTGTTCGAACTTAGCTTCCCGTTTTTCAATAAGACTATCTAGACTGCTTGTGCCTTCTTGTGAGATTCGTTTAGACTAAGATCAGATTTTTGTAATTCGGTGTTTATAACTTCGATTCTAAAGAAGATTTCAATCATGGTGGTAAGTAAAAAATAGAAGTCGAAGCTTTGGAGATGTTTCAGGAATCCTGCTGCCTTGGCCGATGAACTGCTGTCTACAATGCGATCTTCAGTTAATTCTTCAAAAAAATTCATGGCAGCTTCGTAATTGCCTTCGTCGTGGATTGTCAAGAGGGATTTTACTCTCAAACACCATCTTGTTGGACAAAATTGAAATAGATGAGAACTTTCTGAGGACTGCAGATCGCGGAACCAAGCTAGTCTCTTTGGCGAGTCACGAATGAAGTTAATCATTTCCTTCACGATACCGATGAAATTTCGTAAAAAATTTACATCTTCCATTCCATCTTGTACCACGAGATTTAAGTTATGTGGATTGCAGTGGGCAAAGAGATCTCTAGGTTCCACTTCCTTTATTTGAGCTTGTAGGCCAGTTAAACTACCACTCACATATGCAACCCCATCATAGCATTGGCCTCTTAAGTTTTTAAAATCTAAACCATATCAAAGGAGTGAGTCATCCACAATTTTAAACAGAGTTTCTGCTTTAGTTTTGCTTGTTTCGTAAAAACCCATGAAAATCTCTTTAATGGATAAATCATCTTCAACAATTCTGAAGAAAATGGAGCCTTGCTCTAGCCTACAAATGTCCGATGTTTTATCGAGAGTTATAGCAAAATAATGGGCTAGCTTAACTTGTTGCATATTGTATCGTTCTACTTCATTGTCGAGCATATTAGTAATTTCGTTGATTACGTCGTGATGTAGCCAAACATTTCCCGTTCATTTTCCTGCTTTCATGTGTTCGAAATGTTTTCAAAGCATTTTTCCATTTGTTAAAGCCGTTTTCAACGAAAGCTCGGCGTGAATGAATCACAGCTGGGTTTGACGTATCAGCTAGTGAAATTATTTGTCTATTCACAGCTTCGCAACAAATATAGCAAACAGCTTTATGATGCGGATTTAATATCAACCACGGAAATATCTTTTTCCATTACTTAAAGTTTTTATGAACATCCCCAACTGCAAAAAAAAATTATTTTGATTTATGAATAATTTATCATCACCAAGAAACAAAAAATGAGGCTGACGAGAGCAAACTGTTGAATATTCCTCTATTTTTTATTTTTTGTGTAGTTTTCAAAATATTTGCGAAAATATAAAAAAATCTGATTTTTCAGAAAATATCAAAAGAGAGCCAAAATTAATCTTTGAATGAATAATTGTATGAATTTATTAACGCTTTTTTTACTAATAATTTATTCGATTAGGACGCAAATACATGGAGTCGAATTGGGACATTTACTGGAATCAATATTCAACAATTGCGAATCATAACAAATATGTGTAATTAATTACAAAACTTTAAACTTACGGGTTTCTGTATCACAGTCACTTTCCTCTTTGCTTTCAGTAGTCTTTACGTTTGCATTCTTATTTTCTACATCACAATTGTTATTCTGAGTATCATTTCTACAGTTACCAAGGTTTTTAATACAGGAATCACAGGTATCCTCGGCATCGATATTTTCTTTTTCCGTCGAGAAAAGAGGATTTTTTCGTTTATTATTCTCTAAAATTTCAGCAGACTTTATATCTACAAATTTTCAAAGTATATAAATTACATAAAAATTTTCATGAATGGTATACGTATTTTAACATTTGGAGGTTAGAAGCGCGTGCACAATAGAAATGTCAGTTTTCTCTCTTACCTTTAACTTGAACAATAAACCGACCCATCGTTCACATAAGTATTACTATGTTAAAATGCAGTATTAAGTCCCATTTTCTTTGGGGCAGGTAGTAAGCCAGGGATATACACTGAAACGCAGAGCACATTCACTGATACTATTATGGCAGCACAAATACACTGAGAGTTAAGAAACACAAAGACTTGAAAGATGCATACGAACTTGCGCCTGCGTTCGACACTGGAGTAATTCTCCCATTGGTCAAATTTTTACGCGCGCAATTCAAAATCACTACAAACAAATGAAATACATTTGTACAAAAGGCGCGAAGTAACAAATAGTAAAAAAGGTCTAATTTAAAACGAAAAAATTTGAATTAAGGAACAATTCGTGATTTTTTTTCAGCAAACTTTTCGAGGTATGGAATTCCATACCTGGATTTGTTCTAGGTATGGAATACTCCATTGCATCCCTACTGTTTACGGCGCCTATGGTTGGGAATTGATTAAAATTAACATAAAAATTCCCAAAAAGCGATTTCTAGATGCTATTAAATATGTTTTTTATTCTGTCTATTTCAAATTTAACAATCATTCCTATAAAAAAAAGTGTGGAACTCCCATAGGGTCTGTTTTATCTCCAATTTTAGCTGAAATTGTTATGGAAGATTTAGAATGTGAAGCTTTCGATATAATAAATTTTAATATTGATTTTTATGCCAGATATGTTGATAACTCAGCACCTAGTCTTCATAAGGATAAAGTAGCGACTCTCTTAAATACTTTTAATAGCATACATCAAAGATTACTATTTACAGTTGAAATTAAAACTGAATGAATTAAAACCGATGAAAGACAGATAATCGCAGATTGGCATACGAAAACTATTTTTTCAGGAAGAACACTTAGTTTTTTTTCCAATCATTCTATTCAAAATAAGATAGGAGTTGTTAAAAACTTAATTGATAGATCTCTTAAGTTGTCAAATCTAATTTTTCATGAAAAAAATATAGAAATATGTAAACAAATTTTGTTTCTTAACCATTATTCTTTTGAGTTTATTGAAAAACTTGTGCATAACAGGATAAATTATATTATTAAAACATTAATAACAAACAAATTACGAGAAATAATGAAGAATATAATACTTTCAACACTATTTTTATTCCATTATTTGGTAAAATCTCGAAAATCCTGAAATCAATGTTAGATAGATTAGGTTTCTATACCATGCATAGACATCCTTTTAAGAGTAATACAATAGTTAAATTAGGAAAATATAGATATGCCACACTAGACAAGAGAGGTGTAATATATAAGATTAATTGAAAAAACTGTAATGCTGTGTGTATAGGGCAAACACGAAGGACACTTAGACTTAGGAAAGAAGAATATGAAAAGAACTTTAATAGAAGTCCTACATATCACTCTGTTCTCTCAAAACATAAAATTACACGTGATCATGACTTCAATTGGAACGATATTAAGATCCTTTATCATGAGAGAAATAAAAAAAAAGAGGGAATTTATGCAGATGTTCCCGAGTAAAAAAAATTATGCATGATCATACATAAATTATGCATGATCCATGAATGATCATATTTAATCATAGATGATATCATATACATTTATATATGATTTCATACATGGACAAAATTTGATAAAATTGTTTTCATATATGATCACATGCATAGTTGTGCATGATCATTCATGTCTGTGCATGCAACCATATATGACAAAATTGAAATCAATAATGTTTGATTTATAATGACATATATAACCATTATGACTTTTAAAAATAAATTAAGTCATATATGAGTCCAGATATATAGTCATTAGTCTAGAATTAGTCTTGAATGATTAACAGTATCATTTCTCAACATTTAGCGAAGATTAAACTACAGCAAAAACAAAAAACATCCATTGACTCTAATAATAGCAATTAAAAAAGACAACTTTTGCAATAGTCATGTAATTTATGAAAATTTTTGAATAAAATCAAGGAATAAGTTAACATATATGTTTCATAAATGAATTTAGTATGATCATTTATGCCTATATATGATACAAAGTCGCATGCATGGGTCATGTATATCTATGTATGAGCTGGAAACTACCATTTCTCCTCATAAATGAATATACATGGAATATGTATGTTTATGTAAAATCATATATGGCCAATTTACATGTATAAAACGTCCATATTTTTTCATATACAATCATACGTAATTTTTTTTACTCGGGTAATTTATAAAAAGAGAAGGGGATAAAGCCATTAAATTAAAAAGGGATCTTTTAAGATAAGCAAAGTATGGAATAGAGTCATTAATTGGATATAAATAATTTACTGTTAATTTTTTAAATAAAAAATGAACCAATTTTGAACAATCATTTTCAAATGATCGTATCATCTACATATCTAAAATATAGAAGAAGAACACAATCATAGATTTTTTTTAAATTTCTTTAGACATGTCACTTCCAAATCATCCATTACGATATCTGCAAACAAAAGGTGAGATTGGAAAGCCCATTAAAGTATCATTAATTTGTTTGTAAATAATGTTATTAAAACTATAAAAGGTATTTTCGAAAAGAAATTCGGTATAATTTATAATGTCGCTGAATGGAATTTTACATTGATTATGGATATGT
>JAAAKG020147696.1:0-10407 GCA_010014905.2 Druon quercuslanigerum
TAAATTATTAATTTTTAATTTTTAATTAATTATTCTTTAACCAAGAAGATTTTTCTACATAAAAGATAAGTCTAAATAGGAATAATTATTATATTTAGACTTCCCCTAATTCCCCTTTTTTATTCTACATCTGCTTAAAAATAGAAAATAAAAATGGAGGAAAAAAGCAAAAAGGAAAAGGTTGCGATAATCAATTTATTGATTAGAAAAATGTTTTCAACCGAGGATATAGTTGATATAATTGTGATCTAATCATCATTTGTCGCATCTTATACAGTTTGACCGTCAAATGAAATTTTTTATTTTTTATTGTTTTTGGTTCAATAAAAATTTGAATTTTCAATTTTGTAACAAATTTTAAAAAGTGGTTATAATCTTGTAGGGTTTGAAGAAAGAAAAATTTTTCTTATAATGAATTTTTTTTCATATCGTGCGTTGTTTGGCTAAAAATGTTCATTTTCGTTTCTGTTTTTGGATTTTGAAAATACTACGTATAATTTTTTCTTTTATAAAATAAGTCATAAGAAGAAAATTTTTGCGTTTTTGAATACAATAAACAACTGTACAAAGAATTCTTAAATCTTGACAAAAAGTGGTCTCAAAAATATTCAAAATGTGCTCACTTTTTGAATTTTTATCCAAAATGGCTGGCTAACGAACTTAACCTTTATTTTAAAAATATTTAAATTATGTTTTTTTTTTTAATTTTTTGTTGAACAATTAGTGTTAACATTGCAAATTATTGATAACCTTGGAAGCACCCTATAGGTCTATAATATAGTTATTTACACTCAATTACCCCGCAAATTTAATTATTTTGTTTAAAATGCGAATCCTTTATTTAAAAATTACATTATGTTGATAATTGTATACACTCGGTTAATAATATTCATATTTCTTAATTGAAAATTTTTTTTGTAGTGACTAGACGTTTTCTTATGTTTCATTCATTCCAAAATTAAAAAAAAATGTAACGTTTACTTTCTTAAAAATTTCCAATCTATATCCAAGTCGTGAATATAATAATTTTTAAACTTTCTGTGACGTAATATTTTACAAGTTTCTAATAAAATTCAATATGCTATAAAACCTTTGACTACTAAAAAATATATGCGTGATCAAGAGATTTTTTTCATTTCTTCCGGCAAGATAAAATTTTCAGTGTGGTTGATAATATTTTTAATTTCTGCAAACGTGTGCTTTGAATTTTTCTAATAAAATTTAATGTACAATACAACAGTTAACATTTAAAAAAATATGTACGTAATAAAAACTTGTTTTTATTTTCTTTCAATCTCTGTCCAAGTCACAAGTTAAAAAATTTTATAATCACTGAAACGGAATAGTTTCTTTTCTTCTATAAAATTTTATTACACAGTAAAATTTCTTACTTCTGATAAATGTACGCACAGTAAAAAGGAATGTCCAAAAAATATAAGATTTTTTCTAAAATTCCTTATCTCCGTTAAATAAAATTATACTCCTTGATTACAAATTTCAACTATCGAATATTAAAAATTAGAATAGATCAAAAGGCTTGATATGATATGTGCATTGTCGGCTCCGTGAATGACTATTCCGGCCGGAGGTGATTGTCGCATCTGTTTACAATACTGATGAGTTAGAGCCATCTTACAGAATTCGGATAGAGCTCAGTTTTCTTTTCTTTCTTTTTGTTGAAAATTTTTATTTAATCCTAAAACAGTTATAAGAATTCATCATGCACTCTTTTTCTAAAAAAAAACTTCTAAAAAATATATGAGTAATCAAAAAATTTTCAAATCTGTTCAAACACTATTAAAATGTCACAGTATTATTTTTATTACTTTTTCACTGTAAAAGTCACATTTTTTTATTTTTTGGTCAAATGAAGAAAGTGAAAGAAGAAAATTCCCAAATATGAAAGGTGCGCTTTCTTTAAATATTGTAATAGTTTTAAGTTTCCTAAAAATTATTTTTAATTCCAAAAAGATTTCCGTTGACTTATCAGAAACAAAATATGAATGTTAGACACCAAGTCTACGAAAAAAGTGTTTCTATAAAACAATTAAATTTAGAACCAAAAATGATTTCTTTAAAGTTTTAAGTCTGTACAAATAATTTTTTTGAAATAAGGATTTAGTAGATTTTTTTATAGAATTAAGAAGAACAGTTTTTTTCTATTTTTAAACCCTTTTAATATCTTCAAGAACCTTACACATTTTTTTGAAATAATCAGGAATCTAAGGTTGAATAATTTAAATAACTCATAAAATTGTTTCAAAATTTTTCAAAAGAAAAAAGCCTTTTTAAAATACTCAACATTTTGTTTCCATAAGTTTCAAAAAATTTCCAAACGAAAAAAAATTTTCTTCAAAATTGTATTAAAATAATTTTTTTAATAAAAAATTATAATAAGTTTTAACATGGATCTTAAAATGTTATTTCTTATTATTTTGAATTTTTATTATTTCAAATGATCTTAAAAGAAGCAAATTTTGGTTTTAAAATTCGTTAGAATTGAAAGGAGGACAAACTTTATTTTCCGCTTTTTATTGGGCTCAAAGGAAAAAATTCTTTTATTTCGAAATTTTTTGTTAATCAAAAAAGGAAATTTTTATTGTTTTTTTCTCTTTAATTATTTTTACTGTGTTGAAATTTTGCAGTTTTTGTTCTCAAGTTTTTTTGAATTAGAAGAGACCAATTAATTCTTTAAAATATTTTTATTCAGTGCAAGGAAAGCGTTTTTTATTTGAATATTTGCATTGGGTTTCGTTTTTATTTTTCTTACGAAAAGGTTTCATTTCATTATACGAAATTCTGCAATCTCCATTTATCAGGATCCTCAATTTAAGGAAGATGAAGATCTATGTTGGTGCTGCCCTCCTCACACTGGCGATTTACTTCAATTACATTGGTAAATATAATAAAGTACCTATATCGTAAAGAGTTTAATTTTTGTGCTCAAATTAAAATTTTTAATTAAAAACTCAAGGTCTTTTATTTTTTATAAAAAAATCACGTTTTTGTTTAATTTCAAATAGCTTTTATTTAAAATTGAAATATGCTTTGGTATAAATATAAAATATTACGTGACTTGCTGTATGGCTATATTTTTCTTCAAATTCACTTTAATTAATTAATTTTTTGATAGTTAAAGAATAATCTTTTTACTTCAAAATGAATTTTCTCAGTTGAAAATTGATATATTTGGTAAAAATTTAACTATTTCGTCACAAAATACCTACATATTATCTGCTTCGTATAAAAATGAGAATTTCGTGAAAAAGTATCTTTTACACGCGAACCTTTAACTATTTTTTTGAACATTTATTTGTTTAGTTAAAAATTTAACTGTTTATAATTTAACTGTTTGTCTAAATGTTTATATAATTTCTTGAAAGTGCAATAGTTGTTACAAATGCAATTCAAAATTTTACGATTCAGACTAGAGCGCTTGCGCGGACTGCATTCAGCGCCGGTCTCGAAACTTTATTGTCTGCAGTTCGCATAATTCAAATATTATATTTTCAAATTTAGTTTATTTGAAAAACACATAGGAATTCCAAAAAAGAAAGTTTCAGGGGAATAGGTAAAATATTTTGAGGCCCGATCTAGTATTTCAAGTATTAAAATTAATCTAATTGTATTTCTTTTTGCAGAATTAAGTTCGCAGTACAATAAAAAAATTCTTTTGCCAGGCGCTAAGACTCTTCCAGGTGACAAGAGCATCTATTATCCTATAAAGAATGGTGGAACGATAAAGATAACGGTTGGGAAAAATCAATTAACTCCTGGCATGATAGACATAAAAAATGGGATGATACAGGTTTGCGCATTTGAAATAGATGGCACAAACTTAATAACACGTCCATTAATGGTAAAAGGCCGACAAGTTAAGGCGGACGAAAACAATTATTACGTCTGGAAAAATACTGACTACCAATTATATGGCCTAGATTTTAACAAAACATTTCACAAATAAAGAATAATTGACATTCCCGACTGCACGCCTTTTTTGATGTCGACACCCGCCCTTGCTCAAGAAGAAAGCTTTATTTTCTTTTTTTTCCCACTGTGATATAATATAAAAAATAATATAAATAAAATCATTAAACAGTGATTTTGATAACGTATAAATATTATATATATATAATTAAAATTTTGTCATAAGGACAACCGCAGGATTTTTTGGGGATCGGGTGTTAATCTGAAAAATTGCACCCGATCCCAGCGAAATCGCGATTAAATTTCTGCCATAACCACGTCTAACGACCGTGAGATAGGTGGTTACAGTCTGTGGCGAAATAAATACAACGATCCGCCAAAGTCTCGTACATCTTGAGAACACGGAGCGACTCAAGCACGACCGCCTTCTGCATTTTCCCCGCAAGTGTTTTAGCATATTGTTCACACGCAGGAATGCTTTTCAAGGTATGAACCAGTGAAAGCTTGGCACCGCCAAGAGCGCTGTCCTTGGCTATGATATTTTGTCAGCTGTTGCCGAAAATTCGATAACGAGCATGGTTTGCTTCTCGAAGTCAAGCAGAACTATGTCCAGCCTCGAGTGTGGAACGGAAACAATTGTCGATTGTATAAAGTTCCAGTATATGCGACACTTCTCATTCTCGACAATTGACTCTATTTCCCTAGAAGCGTTCAGAGAGGATTTCCTCCTGTGCTTTCTGAATCCGGGCTTTAAGGAGTGAGTACTCGAGATAAATAAGATTTGATGCATTCTGCTTACCCCTGATACTGAAGTTAAATCCGAGACACATACTGTCTGGTTGATCAACTCATGCGAAAACGACCCTCATCGAAAGGCACAATGCAACACTAGTAGTAATTTATTACCATCTCTGTCACTCTTACGGCATTACCCTTAAAATCGCTCCTCTAAACGCTCCTAGGGAAAAAGAGTCAATTATCGAGAATGAGAAGTGCTGCATATACTGGAACTTTATACCCTCGACAATTTTTTATGTTGCGCACTCGAGGCCTGAATTAGTTCTCCCCGACTTTGAGAAGCAAACCAAGTTCGTTATCGAATTTTTTACCGGCTAAAAAAAAACTGCTTTCGAAAAATTATTTCCGTGCGCAAATTTTTTTTTAAATTTAGCAACAGGAAATAAGTTTATTAACAAGTAAAAATCTATTGATAAAGGACGTACAATCAATCTCAAAAGTTACCAATCTTTAAAAGGATTTATATAATAAAAAAAATAGATCTATCAATGATTTTCGGAAATCTTGACGGAAGCTTCTAAGTGTACTTTAAAAAAAAAGATTCATTTTAAAATCATTATTTAGCAGTAGTTAGTTAGAGTTTTAGTTTTTGCTTTCTCTTTAGGGAAAGGTTACAATTCTTATTTATTTCTAATGATCGAGGCCATATTTCATTCTTGGAAGCATGCTTTAAAATTCTGTTTGGGCGGCGTTAATTAAAATTTATTTAAAAATAAAATCAACCCCAATATAAATTTAGAGAATCCTTCGAAGAATAAAATGAGACCTTGGTTACTAGAATTAAAAAAAAATTGTAAATTTTCGTTTAGGAAAAAAAAAACGAAACATTTAAATAACTGTTATTAAATAAACAATTTTAACCTTTATTTTTTTCTGAAGTGTGTTTAGAAGCCTCCATCAATATATACAGAAATTAATAATAGATCTTTTTCGTTCAATTTTATAAATTATTTTAAAGATAGGCAACTTCTAGGCTTCATTGTGCGTGGTGTACATCCCTAAAGCTTATTTATAAATAAACTTAAAACTTCAAAATTTGCTTTAAAAATTCATTGCGCACTAGGAACGGAATTAGAGAAGCAATCAAGAGTTATTTTAATTTTCTTTAGTCTACTGTACTTCTTAGCCATACATCAAAAATATTGTTCCTTTCAAAGAGTATATTTTCTGATAAAACAAATTTAATTTTAATGTCAGCAATTGTCACATTAAACATGTAAAAAATGACATTTTAAATTTGAAGTGGATGCAACTAGTATATAATTGCAAGTAGTAATCATTTTTCTGTAAATTGGTTTTAACACTTTAATTTTTTAATTTGACCTTGCCTGAAAAATAATATTTAGTAATGGCAAAAATGTATTTGTGGATAAAAGAAATAAGTGGATTCAAAACGATACAGAACTTTAATTTTTATCTGCCGATGTACCCCTTGGTCCGATAAACCCTTGGTTATTTTTTTCACATTTACATTCTTATAAAAAGGGGCCAACTATATACCAATTATGAAGCCAATTGTAATAGAGTGCCGTAATTTTGTTAGCACAATATTGCGAACATGGTGTAGTTTGGAGTTTGTCCGTTACAGCTTTTATGCCTAAACAGCGGACGCGAGCGTTTTAGGTGAGAACAGTCACTACTGAATGCATTATTAGAGCTTACATCTTCCACTTCACACGTTTTTAGTCGCTTGGTTTCTAATGGCTGAAGAAGTTTCTTAAAATGCGACAGGTGTCAAATAAATCCGAATTCTGATGAGCTGTTGCCAATATGTACTGACTCATAAAGGTTCCAGATGTTCAGTGCATCTTGTGTGAACATTACCTGTAACGAAAATCACAATTGCATGAATAGATGCAAGATTCAGATTCCTCGATATAGTCCTTACTTCATACCTTTATTCGCTATACTTATTTGCTTTACTGAAAATTTCTGTCAAATGGACAAACAATGTCGATGCTTTGGACTCTGCCACCTGTTGTTCGCGTATTACGATACCAGGCTGATTGGCTCTGAAGTATTGATTAGTTGGGATAGTAATAACCTAATTTAAGATCTAATCTTCGTTTCCTAAAACGGACATTGTAATATATATCTATAGAAAGGCATCCGTTTTGTCAAGAGTCCTAGGTTTAGGGAAAGTTGGTAATGTATTATGCCCGATACACCATTATGTATGCTTGTTTATTCTCTTTGAGCCATTACGTGACAGCCATCAATAATGTTTATTTCATGCCTCACTATCCACTTCATGCCGATCTAACGTTTTGGGGTGCTCACGATGGATAGCTTTCTGCCTCTATCTTATTTCTAATTCCCCTATGGTTTCTGCCCTAATATTCAAGGCCTATTCTAAGGACAAATTAAAGGGCCTATAGTTAAGATCCGCATTACAGATATTTCTGCAAAACGCAAAATTTCGTTTGCTGTTAAAATAGCCTCGCAACTGCATAAGTTGTACCTCACACCGATTTTTCACATCTAGAACGCTTCTAACTCCTATATGTTGTGGCAAAACTAAACTTTCGAAAGTCGAATTTATTTGGTGTATTCGGTGCTTTGTCGTTTCTACGAGAAAGATTCTGTTTAACTTTTCAAAGTCGGAGTTAGATCATTTAATGAATCCGAACAAGTACGTGATGATAGTTTTGGCATAGATGTTAATTGCCCTGATTTTCTTTGGCAAGTTGTGAGAAAGCTTAATAGTCAATCTAAGTCTCCTAGTGAAGGCAGTAGTTAGGCTTGTCTTGACTATCGTATGCCTAATACCCTCAGATTCAAGAATACACAGATATACATGTGACTCGCCTGCAGCAATTGCCTTGATGTTATTCTCGGACTCCTTCTCTAACTTTGCGGTTCCTAATTTCCCTCTCGTAAATGCGCTGTTCTGCATTTATCTAGTCTGACCTTAATGTCGATATCATTGGAAAACTGCTGTGCAATATCGATCACTTCCTGCAGTTTCTGGCTTGCACTCGCGTATATCTTGACGTCATCCATGTACAGGAGATGCTTCACATGATGTTCATCTTCATTATTATCTATTCGTAACCCATCAGACATGCTGTTTAGTGTTTTGCTCAAGGGATTCCACGCAATAGTGCGTGGAATAGTGCCCTGAAGGAGTCTCCTTGAAATTTACTTGTCGTAATGCATATGGATCTAGTTACCTTTGCTTGGCTATCATCAAAATTCTTGATCCTTCTACCCCAAAGTATCATCGCACGACTTGGAAAGTCAATGGTGCATAGGCAGATTTTGTATAGTTTAAAGACTTCAAGAAAATATTTATGCGGCACAAAAGGAAACGCTCACTCGTAGTCAATATATGCCATGTGCAAATTCCTTTAACGTTTACGAGCTTGTAACATGGCAACAGCGTCTACAGTGACTATATATTTTCTGCCTCACGAGGTTTTACAACATAAATAGTTGAAAGACAGACTATCGGTCGAAATTCAGATGAATTTTGACCGCTTGGTACTTTCGGTACATATACATAGTACCCTGAAGCATAAACCATGGTATCACATCTGGGCTTTCAATGATTTTCTTAAAACACCTTTTTAACTCAGGATGCTTACTCATCAGTTACTTGTAACAAAATTTTTGCACCATGTCCAGCAATAGATCTTTCCACTTATTTGTCCTTTTTAAGGCTGTTAAAACATCTGAAGCTGTGATGTTTGTCATCTCCATTTCAGGTCCTTGCTGTCTCCAGTTGGCTATGTTTTTAATCATAATGTATAAAATGTTGCGTATGGCGATAAAGGATGAGGAGTCGAAAAGAAATGTTTCCGTATGTCACAATATGTTTGGTTTTTTTTTTGGGGGGGGGGGCTAAAAAGGGCGAAAATACTGTTAGGTAATATTTGAACGCTCCCTTTTGAGATTTTAAAGATTTGTTCCGGAATCCGAATCCAATGTTTAAAAACCACCTGGTTCAGGTTTCTGAATCTGGATTAGGGTTTTGTCATAACTCCAAAAAACTACATAATTTTTTTTTTTTTAGTTAGTGGGTCAGACCATGTATACTATATGTTTTGGGTGTCCCTCAATCCAAATCGGAGGTCTATAAAATACCAGCGCGTCAGGGTTCTGACATCACCCCAAAAAACCTCATAATTTTTTTTATTCTCGATGTCTGACAATGTTTGCTATATGTTTTTGGGGTCCATGAATTCCAAATTTGATATCTTAAAAAACCCAGATCGTCAGGGTTTGGCCATAACGCCAGAAAACCTCAGAATTTTTTTTTTTTTTTAGTCTGTTTGTCAGACCATGTTTTCTATATGTAATAATCATGGTCTGACCTCCAGAGCCGAAAAAGATCATTTATGTAGCGCTGTGTAATTAAATAATTGAATCAGTTTTTAAACAATTTATCATTTTTTATCAAAAATTTTCTAAAATTTTTAAGTTATCGTCCACGTTTTCATATAAGTGTGTTGATAATTAATTTATGTTAACAAAAGGGATGGTTTAAACAGTTGGTTTACTGTGTACAGCTGTTTTTCGTTCTCGGACTTTTCATCAGGACTAATAGCGTAAAAATCATTTCTTGAGGAACAGGTACGTTTATGATTTTTACTTCGAAAAAATGGCAAATTGCGTATGTTGGTTTTACGTTAAACTTGTGAAGAATATTTTTTATGCTGAATTTAGAAGTGTGTGCATATTTTCAATCGTGTATGTTTAGCTAGTGTGAATAAAATAAATTTTAATTTATCTAGGTGTGAATATAATTTTTCAGTGAACATTTTGATATATTTGATAAATTTGAAAAACTAGAAAAACATTTACGGATTAGTTTCTCAGAAATTTCCAATTTCTATTAAAATTTAATATTTATTAAAATTGTTGACATCTAAAAGATGTATGCGATTAAGATGTGTTGTTTTTATTTCTTCCAGCAGGATAAAATTTTCAGTGAGATTGATAATTTTTTTTATTTCAGCAATCATCGTGCTAGTGTCGCCAACCTTTTCTAAGAAGTTTAAACAGCAAACAAAAATTTTCTTAGCATAAAATAAGGACGTCAGGACAAAAATATTTAGTAACAAAAAAATCAAGAAGAGCTTTAAAAATAATAGGGCATTTTTACTTTATTAATTTATGTTGCGATATAACAGATACACGGAAAGAATTAGTCGTTTGAAAATTCGTCGACTTTGTTATAATCGCGGATACAAGAATAAGTCAAATAATGTTTTAAAACTTCTTTGTTGAAGAATGTGGGCAATATTTATCTGGAAATTAAAAAGCATTTTAAAAAAAATTTTAAATGTTAATTGCAGAGTTTAAATAAACAGCGGTATAAAATTTGCTCGAGAGTTGCTGAGACAGTTGCTGAGACAAAAGTCTCAGTGTAAGTCGAAGAACTCAACAGAATATTTCTAAATATGTGGTTATATCAGTAGGCAGAAAAATTTACATTTCTATTATTATCATTCTTGGGTAAAAAGGTATGTAAAGAAATCCCATTAGACCATTTTGTATCTTAAACTAACTTCAGCTATTCTTAACCTAGTCCTATGCTATATGATGACTATGTACATTATTTACAGGAGTGTATACTACTGCTGTTGTAATGTGAGTTATGTTACGAGGGGCAAGTAAAAAGTAAGGTTCCCACATTTTTTTCAGGTGTAAGACATTTTTTATTGAAATTGCAAATTA
>JAAAKG020147697.1:0-10406 GCA_010014905.2 Druon quercuslanigerum
GATCGGGTGCAAATTTTCAGATTAGCACCTGATCCCGGCGAAATCCTGCGGTTGTCCTTATGACAAATAGTTTAATTGTATATATACATATATATTAAGCGAGCTTTAACCTTGTTTTTGGTTTTTTTCGATTTCATCTTCTACAAGCTGAGATATGCGAATTTAAAAATGGCACTTTTTCAAAAATAGCTCATATTGATACGCGAAGATCTTTTTTGTGACAGCACAAATTCCGCAGATTTGAATTTTTTTATTTTGGTGTTAAGACTATTTTGCGCGGCAAGCTACCCGCTGTTCGGCCGGCAATATATGTTGCCGGACCAATTTCAAACGTGGGCAGGAATTATCACCAAACTTTGCAAAAATTTTACCACATTAAAAGGCAGGACAGCTCCATTCCATTTCTAAATAAAAACCTTGAATAAATAATCTTACAAAAATTACATTTTTTAATATATGAAAAATTGAAGACAGGCCAAAATTACACAACTTTTTTAGAATATACAAGAATTTTATTCTTTTTTTCACCATATTCTTAGCTATCAAAAAAAAAGACTTTTTCTTTCGAAAAGCATCGGTTTTTTAAAAATACTTGGATTTAATTTAAAGTACCTACATTCTATGAAGAAACTATCCAGAAAAGTTGTGTATTAGCTTAGCATCTATTTACAAATATATTTAATTTTTTATATACAAAAGAGTGAGTGAAAATGGATTAATGACAATTGACAGTGATTCGCCAATTGATTCATCAATTGATTCACGGTAAATCTGAAGAAATTATACGCAGAAACCATTTTTAATTAATTTCATGAGAGATAATAAGATATTTGCTCATTTATAAACATGAATTGCAAACAATTATTCACAGCAGGTATTTATGATGGAATAAATCAGGTTTTCCCTACTTAATCAGCCAAAAATTTTACAGAAATGTCACTCAACAGATTGCGTCATCGAATGGCAATTGATGATTATTTAAACAAATAATCTAACAAACGCACTGCCTGGTCATTTTTAGAGTTAAAAACTTGTTATCATTCAACGTCACGACATTTATTGTTTTTAAATTTTTTATCATCCTAGATACTTTAAAGGAAATTATTGCGTCGATTTAAGGTATTAGGAGCATCTTATTTAGTCATAGTTCTATGCTATCGATTGATAATAATTGTTTAAACAAACTTACTTAACAAATCTAATTCTAAAGGTATAAAAAACATAGATTTTTAATGTAACCAGCTGTTAATGACTAATTTGTAATTTTTTTAGAAACATTGATAACGATCTATTATTTTTATTGACTATATGAAGTCAAAGAATTGCCTATAAACTTATTAATTGCAATAAAAGTAGTAGATCGTTATCGAGGTTTCTAAAAAAAGTATAAAAACTAGTTATTAGCAGCTGATTACATTGGAAAACCCAAGTTTTTACCTTTAGAAATATCCGAAAAAAGCAATTGTTAATTTTGTTTAAACAATTATAAATTGTTATCAATCGATACCACAGAGCCATGACTAAATAACAGGTTGTTAATATCTTCAGGAAACGCAATTTTTTTCTTTAAAAAGATTCTAAAAATTTGTTTAAACAATTGTTGCTAACAATGCAAATGGCTGATTGACAAGGAAGATCCTTAAAAGTCTATATTGCAGTTATTTACACATCCTTATGTTGACAAAACCAAGTTTTAAACTCTAAAAATAGTGCAGTTTTTAAGGAAGTTTGTTTAAAGAATCATAATTGTTTTTCAATAAATAAATCTGATAAGTAAATTACATTTCTGTACAATTTTTGGCTGATTCAGTAGAAAAAACTTGTTCTTTTTCATCGTTACACCCTCTGTGAATAATTACTTACAAAACTTTAATGAATTCAATTTAAAATGTTTTTTTTTCGTTAAATTGTTCAACTTTAGTGCAAATCAATCGATAAATCACTGTCAATCCATATAAATCCATTTTTACACACTTATTATTCCTTTATAATAATTGCAATAATTTTTTATTAATTGCTAATCTATGAGACAACTTTTCTGGATATTTTTAAAAACCTGTACTCCTTCTAAAGAAATTTTTTTTATTTTTGTTATTAAATAAAAAATAAGCTTTTTTTAAAATCGCCCTAACAGATTTATGTGGAATTTTATTAGCTTCAATTAAGTAGTCAAGAACCTTCAAATCGGCTTACAAAACACTTCTAAATATCAATTTATCAGCGCAGATATTATTTTTGCCCCATCGTGGGGCGCGTAGCAAATTACCAATCTGGCAACAATATTGAAGTATGATCCAGCTGCGGTCACACGCAGGCGGCCCCATGACTTTACAATCGTGAATTATTATGCGGTGTTGCCGCGTAATCGCTGAGCTTCTCATGCGCCTAGTGCTGGACATAATTCTCAATTCGTTCGGGCCCTTCACGTCACTGTAATCGTAATGTAACACTAACTTTCGTTGCTATACATGTAAACTCAAAAATAAAGAAAGACTCAAGTGGAAATAAGTCTGTTTTTGTAATAGAAGCAAAAAAATCCTAGGTGATCGTGCCGCTCCTTATTATTTGCCGCTTTAAAATGCCCCTAAACAATATTCTTGTTGCCCTCTAGTCTAAATACAGCACTGCCTTCACCACATGTTCCATGGGTTACTTCATTAATCTGAATACTTTTGAAGACCTGCTTCTCATGGTACATCTTCATTTTGTCGAAGAAGCAGAAATCCCAATGATGAAATATATTGAGAGAATAATTACCGAAATAGAACATTTCCCAAAAATGAACTTCTCCGAAATTTCAAATTATCGAAGATAAATAAAAGTACTGAAAATATTTATTAACGAAATTTAAAGATTCCGAAAGGGGAAATTAATGAAACCAGAAAATTTTAGGAATTTCATATGGATAAAATGATGAAATTCCCGAAATTATATAATTATAGAAATTTTAAGACACCGAAAAAATATAAATTTATATGTTAATTTAGGTAATTGATAATGAAATTAGGATTGATGTCCTATTGTTTCGCCAATTGGTTAGTTAGTCAAATTAATTCCACTGCGAATTAGTTAAATATATCACTTATTTTGAATCAGTAAATTTTTGATTTACTAATATTAATTTTTAACTAATTCAGGCTTAATAATTGTAAACCTATAATGTGATCGAATACTTAAAGAGTTGTTCACCAAGGATGAGTGCGTGTCCACCCGAATACAGAAAATTAAAATGGAATAATGATCCTACAGTACACAATCCTTGATTATAAGCACAAATATGATTAAAATAATCCATTATAATATTTAGGTTACTACGTATCATGTCTGAAATATTCATTACAATCAATTAATTATTTTACATAATGAGTATTTTAAATTAATGATTGGGTACTATAGGGTGGTCTCCCCTGCAGTCAAATTAGAATTTTTGCTGAAACAAATTAATGTTACGGAAATGCTTGTCCTAAAATGTTAATAGGATGGACGCTCTTTTGGAGCCCTGAAAAGTTCGAGGATGATTTCTTAATCAATTGTTTGTTATTACTAATAAACCTAAAATCGCAACATTTTCTCAACACGTTTTCTTGGATTGTTACTTTCAATTAAGAGATAGGTAAAAGGTGTATGGAACTTCGTTTTTATAGTATAAAGTAACGTTTAAAATGAAGCCTTAGGGAATATGTTTCAAAACATAGCTTATGAGATATGAGATTCTTAATTAACATTTGTGTTTTTCGGTGAAAACAAAGCGATGATGATTTGGGCATCTTCAGGAAAAAGTATACAGCTGGCAAAAAGTTTGTGTACATTTCCTTTGATCATTTGACAATTCATACTTCACTTCTAAGAGGAATATAGTTGCAGAAACTGAATCTATGAATTTGGAAGTAGAATCATTTTCCTACGTTGAAATTATTTTAGTGAACGAGACAGAACAAAATTTAGCTTCAAAGCAAAAAGTTTTTCTTTTAGCAAAATTAACATTTTGAAACCCTGAGTTCAACTCTTTGCCAAATCTATAAAAGAGTACCTATAATTTTCCAAAATTTTAAAATCAAAAGAAAATGCTTTGCTTTAAATGTAAATCAAGAATACGGTTAAATATTTTGTGATGGCTGAGTATTCATAAAAAATATCTACTTGTTGTACCTTCATTTTCTTATAAGATGAACTTCATATTCAATTAGATATACAAGGGAATATAAAGGAATCTGTAGTTGCACCTTTTGAAAAACTGAAATTTAACGTCAAATCTCGCACTATTAGCTCTCAAATGTAATATTGCGCTAGTAAATATACTTTCTGACTACGCAGCAATTGCATATTATTTAAAGGTGCGTTCGTTTTTTTACGTAACAGGCTCGTTCATTCACACAGACTCTTATTGAAAATTCACTACATATTATATGGGTCAATTAGTTTACAACGCAGTACGATGTAAAATAACACAGGACTTTTTTTAACCAAATTTGTTACATTTCTTTACAAAAAATAGTCTTAAATCACAATTTGATTAAGAAATCAAAGTTCTTCGCAGGCAGCTTTAAATATGAACAAAATTAATGTTTATAACGATTTTTGGCAAACCATGTAAAAATTGTGGTGACATCTTAAACATCCCTGGAGATACAAATCTGCTAGATATTTCAGCGAAATTAAGCTTGACAAATTTTTGTTTACAAAATACCATCCTCGCTTAGCTTTCATTGAAAAACGCACAATGGCAATTAAAAAATGCTCATTTTACAGCTAATTTGAAAGTAATAACCTAAGCAAACATCTTGATAAAATGTTGCGATTTATACTTTTTGTTATGAAGAAGCAATTGATTAAGAAATCAGTCTTCAAAGTCTTCAAATCAGTCTTCAAATCTTCTTCAGTCTTCAGGTCTTCAAAAGAACGTCCATCCAAACATTTAAAATAAAAATACCCGTGTCTCTAATGTTTTCAAGCAAATGAACTTTTCCAGCTAATTTCACTATATACTACGTGTCCGATAAAATCTCTATAAACCTCAAAATACAATATTAACATTTTATTAAAAAATTATTTTAATAACACACAGTCCAGTAATTAGGATATACTCATAATGTATAGGGCACTTATAATACTTTTCACTTATAGGGTTTTTCTGATTAAATATGGATTACGGGATTTTATCTTATTTCATACACAAAAGAGCTATTTTCACTCATTGGTTTCTTTTCCTGGTGGAAGTGCCGGACACATTCGGTATGAAAATGATTCCGTCTGGATCCAAGATATGGAATAGAAATTTTACAAATTTGAATTTTTGATTGCTTTTAGCTGGTTTACTTGGTAGCCTAGTCGCAGGTATACTATACAGGGAACGTCTGTAGGTACTTAAAACTGGAACCTGAGTAAATAAATTTAAAAAAAGATATATCAAAGATTTTTACATTAAATTCATAATTATGACTATTTGAACAAAAAATAATACGATGAAAGCATAAAAGAATTCTAAAACTGGATTTGAATTTTGCAAATTTTATTAAATTGGTATATTTCCATTACAATCAGTACGTCGAAGCTTATTGAGTAGGTATTGAGTAATGCTTAAGACTCCCGACTTCTAGGCGATAGATTCATGTGTACATGCAGATTCGAAACACCGTAGCGTTATAAATTTAATTTGGAATATAATGTTTAAAAATTTAATATGCGTATTCCTTCTAAGGAGGACCATTTACATTTATGGACAAAATACTGGTACTAGTGTGCAGAAGGGCGCCAGTACTGCACGACAGTACTGCGGAGCGTTACCATCAAGTATTAGCACAGTACAGATGCCCAGTACTGGGACTTCGGAAATCTGCACTGGGCCAGTACTGCACCAGTGGTGTATTTCCACCTGGAATTCACTTGACCTTTCACAAATTAATAATATAAAAATATGAAACAAGATTATTATCATTTTATTTTTAAATTGTATGTTTTAATCAATTATACATTTTATTAGATAGCAAATTTAAAATAAATAAATTTTGAATGCCTACTTCTCGTATGGTTTTTAGGGCACATTTTTTTATTTTATTCATATGTTAATTTGGAAATTAACTTCAAAAATTGCGAAGCTACTTAAAAAATATTCAGTGTTCAATACTTTTTCGGAAGATTTAAATATCGCACGATTTAAAATTGAGTTTACTGTACAGAGAAATAGTTACGTTTTGAATATGTATCAGTATTCAATTAATTATTTTAAAAGTTTCATTTCGAAATTTTCAATTGTGATATTGTGTTAAAAGTTTAAGAAATTCTTTCAGTTATGTAAAGTTTAAATTAAACTTGATCATTTTTAAGACATCTAATTAAAAAATATTTACTCTTCAACGTTTCCATTTTTTGGTAAAAGTTTTTAATGCTTCATTTTGAATCAGTTAAATTTTTATTCTTTTAAATATAAAAGTCATCATTCTGAACAAGAGAATTCCAATGTTTAATTTTTAGATTTTAAAAGCTGTGACTTAAAATTTTTTCAACTATATAGCCTATCCTATAGCGTTTCTGCATTCAAATTTGAAACTTTACCATTTGGAAGTTTGCATTTAAAAATGTTTGTCTATTAACTGGAAATGGCACAGCTATTTCCCTCCGATAAAAAATAAGAACAGAACATTGATTTGTTCCCTAATCGAGATAGTGAAATCCCCTAATCGATTTAATGAAATCCTTAAACAAATTAGTGCAATCCACTATTTGAATGAGTGGAATCGACTTTACGAATTAGTGAAATATTCTAACTGAATTAGTGAAAACGTATATCAACTAATTAAAATAGTGAATTTCACTAGGCTTCCGTTTCCGGTACCGATCGCGAAAGTACTCCTTTGTGTAAATTGGTGGTTTTTCAGCGTTGGTAAGGGAATCAGGGTGACTGGATGCAGAAAAAGCAGAGAGTATGGAGATCGAGTGTTAAGGAATAATGGTGAGTGAAGGCAAATATCTAAATTGTGAAAGTGTCCTGTTTGAAGTGAGTTTTTGGAGTGTGTGAAATCGTTGAGGTTAGGAGTAGGAAAATAGTCGCGGGGAAATGGGGGCAAGAGTTAGGTGATTTAGGCGGGAAACGTCACAGAGCTTTGGGTGGTAAGGTAAGATGCAACAGTTACTGGACGTTAGTCGCAGTGACAGCAATGATGAGGAAGGGTCCGATCAGTCAATCAGGGAAGAAGTGCTAGCAAGAAAAGATTCAGGGACATGGAAACAATGCGGAAGGCCCTCAAACCTACAGCGTCTGAACAAGCTAGGCAGCGCAAGCTCGAATATGAGTCTGGATGAATGGCAAAAAATGGCAAACGCGACTAGCAGTGAAGGGGAGCATAAAAGAAAAATAGAGGCAGGGGGCGATGTGTTAGGCAGGGATAAAGATAACAAGAAAGTGAAAATTAAAAGGAAAACACCAGAAAGAGATAGCGGTGATGAGGGGATTTTTGAAAAATTAGTGAGAAAAATGATGGAACAGTGGTAAGAAGGAGTATAGTTGGGAAAGTCGAAATAGCAGTGGTTTGTGTATATAGAAGAAGACGGGAAGAGGAAGGCTAAAGCGTAATAAGGAGGTGGATGGAGGAAAAGAAGGAAGAATTGGTTTTGATAGGAGGGGACCTAAATGCATGGACTGGCGAACAGGGAGTTGGGATTTGGAACTCCAAAGATAGGGAGACGGACCGGAAGGGGAGAAAGTTAATAGACGTGACAGGTAAAATAGGATGGTTTATATGTAATAGCAACATGAAAGGAGATGAGGAAGGGAAGATCACATTCAGCGGAAAGAGGACTACAGTAATAGACTACATCTTGGCTGAAGAAAGAATGCGGCATATGATAGGGAGTATGGAGGTGGGGAATAAGTTAGGGTCCGAGCACTTCCCGGTCGTAGTCACACTAAAGGGAGGCATCAGTAAGCGCGGCAAAGACAGAAAGGAAACAGGGGGAGAAAGGAACACGAAAATGGGAATCTGGGAGGTTGAAAAATTAAAAGAGTTTAAACAAAAGATGCAAAAGGAGGAGGTTAGGTATGGAAAAGAGGAGGGAGTAAACTCGTTAATTGAAAGGTTGAAAATGTCGATTGAGAAGGTAAAGGATGAGCTGGGTATTAAAGAAGAAAGAGTAGGGGTAAAGAGAGGCTGGTGGGACAAGGAATGCTGGGAGAGTGAAGAGAAGATGAAAGAGTATGTAAAAAATGGAGAAAAGGGGAATTGGAGAAGGAGGAGTATAACAGGAGTAAACGAAAACGTGAGAAGATGCTGGAAAGTAAAAGACAAAGGGGGAAGAATGAATATAAGGCAGAAGTAGAAAAGGCGATCAAAGAAGGTAGGGTGTGAGATGTGATAAATAGGGATAGAGGGGGAAAAAGCATGTAAATGAAGAAATAGAAATGGAGGATTCGACAGATTATTTCAAGGGTCTATTAGGGGGAGAGCAAAATAAAACCAATGAGGAAGAGAGACGGATATTCCAAGGAGAAGTGGAGGAAGAGAATGAAATAACAATAGAAAAAGTGGGTGAGGCAATAGATAGGCTAAAAAGAAACAAGATGACAGGAGAAGATGGGATTGAGAACGAAGCGATAACGTATGGTGGAGAAGGAGTTAGGGATGGGTTGTGGAAGATCTGCAACAAGGTCTGGAAAGCAGAAGGGTGGCTGGAAGAATGGATGACAGGTCTCGTGGTACCGCTTGTCAAGAAAGGGGTAGGTAAGAAGGTAGAGGAATACAGAGGGATCACTCTCATGTCAGTCGGCTGTAAAATATATACAGAAATCTTAAGAGAAAGCGCAATAGCAGGCAATGCAAGAGAGGGTGTAGAGGACAAGTTGGAGGAGAGGATAAAAGAAATTTTTAGTGAAACCAGGATTAGGGTGAAGATAGGAAAGAAAAGAGGGCAGGTTTTCTGGACAGGGAGAGGTCTAAGGCAAGGGTGCCCATTGAGTCCGTTACTATTTAATATGCTGCTAGCTGACTTAGAGGAGAAGCTAAATGAGAAAGGGAAAGGTGGAACGGTTTTCGGAAATAGCAAACTATACTCTCTAGCATATGCGGACGATGTATTTCTGTTACGTTTAGAAAATGAACGGACAAAAAGTGGGAGTTGTGCAGGAGTTCTGTTACATAGCTTTTTGGTTTGAGACAGAAGGGGGAAACGAGCTGCAGATGAGGAAAATAATTTAATGTGCGAGTAAAGTGATGGGCCAAGTATGGGTTATAGTGAAGAGAAGGTTCAAGGACGACTCGAGAATGAGGGTCTGGTTGTTTGATGCATTGGTCTGGCCGGTGTTATGTTATAGAGTGGATATCTGGGGATTGAAGGAACATAGGAAATTTGAGAGCATGCATGAGCGATTTTTGAGATGAGTAATCGGGGTTAGCTGGAGTTCCCCAGGATACATGTTAAGGGAAGAATTAGGGAGGGAAAAAATGGTTACTAGACAAATTAAGAGTCTTGAGGTTTGAAGAGAAGCTGAAAAGGGGAGAGGGAAGCAGAATAACTCAAGCATGCTTGGGCGAAATTCGAAAGAATGAGGCGAGAGGCAATTTGGGAAATTAAAAATGGGAGGAAGACAGGAGAAAATTGAGAAGTGTTTGTAATATACGAGAAGGGGTTATGGAATATCAGGACATAGAGTTAGAGCTATTAGTAAAACAAGGAGAAGAGAGATGGACAAAGATTATGGACTCTAGATATGATGGTAAAAGTGTTCACGGAACTAGAATATCTGCAAAAAATAAAAAAGGAAGAAAAATGGAGTAGACTTCTACGGTTTAGAATGGGAGATGGAGTAAGAGCAAGCAGATATTGGATGGATGAAGAGGAGAACCTATGTAGAATATGTCGATACGAAATAGAGTCATGGGCACATGTATTAGAGAGATGTACAGGGGAGGAAGATGGACAGTTGAGTGTGGATGAGTGTGCGAGGTGGATTTTGGATGGTAATGGGCAGGGAGTGATGTGGATGAAGAAATTGGAAGAAGTAAGGGAAAGCAAGGGAGAAGGGCAGAGCCAAACGGGTAATTCTAAAAAAGGAAAGTAAAAAGCAAAATTGATTTCAATACCGTGAAAAATGAATTTTTTATGGTAACAGGACACGGAAGCCCTGGAAGATCAATCATTTGTAGAGGTAATATTATTATTATTTATATTATGTAAGGCGAAATAGTTGACTGTAAGTAGTTGTTAAGTTAGACTAAGGATGGATTGGTAAATATATGTACAGGGAGCGGAGGCCCTCAAACACGTAAAAGGGAGAGATTAAATATACATAGGACTATTTTTCATTAATGGAAACTTAAATGCTCAAAGCTATGAAGGTATGCTTCGACATTCAATAGTTCCTGCAATCAGAGAAATAGCCGGAGACAACTTTGAAGACATATGGTTTCAGCAGG
>JAAAKG020147698.1:0-10406 GCA_010014905.2 Druon quercuslanigerum
AATTTTCGAAAACTGATTTTCAAGTCATCAGGGGCCAACTCGAGCGGCCTGAAGCGGCTAGGCAAATTTTATGCGTGTTTATCGAATCCGGAGTCTCAATTGAAAATAATAATTGACTATCCATCAAAGAAATGGTTGTTAGTTCCAATAAAAACAGTCTTTCAACTTAAAATGAATTCCTTTATTTTTAACTTATTTTTGGTTAAATAACAAAATTTTTACAATTGAAAATTACCCAAATAGTTTAATTTTGAATGTTTATTACAATTAAATTTAGATCATCTATTTGAAATGGGTTTATCTTGAAAATTTACAAAACTTTTGAAGATTCTGCAATTCATTGAGTGTATAATTTATAAATATTCAATTTGGAATGTTTTCCTTTTTTTGAAAAGTTTCATATTTAAGATTTACAATTAAAAACTCTTCAATTGTAAATATGTATAAATAAAAATTCCTAAATCTGCATGATTTTGAAGAGCAAATGTCAATGGTTTCAAATTATAAATTCAAAGCAACAGAATTAAAGCATTTGTATTATAAAACATAAAAGCTTTATAATTTTTAATGTTAAATTTTCAACATTAAAAAATTTTCAATTTTGAAGATTTGCAATTCAAAATCCTACATTTTAAAGAGTTAAAATTGAAAATTTTTGAATTTTAAGAATAAAGAAGAATTTTATTTTTAAGATATGAAATCTTGTGATTTTTAAGTTGTTTTACTTTGAAGATTTATTAATTTCTGTAGAAATGAATGTTTGCAGATTGAAACTGTGTAATTTTGAACATTAGAAAAAATATTTTAATGTTCATGATTTACATTGAAAATTCATTAAATGAGAAATTTTATGGATTAAAATTTTATTTTTAAGGTTTTATTAAAACATTTAGATCAATTTTGATTTTTTAAATTAAAAAGTTTTTCATTTTGTATTAGGATTTGAAGAACAAATGTCAATCGTTTTCTAGTATAAATCTTTCAAATTCAAATTAACAAAATTACAGAATTTTTAATTGTAATACGTGAAACTTGTAGAATTTGTAATTGTTAAGTTTAAAAATTGAAAGCTCTTAAAGTCTTAATATTTAACATTCAAAGACTTACAATATTGCAGAGTTAAAATTGAAAATATTTGAGATTTGACAATATAGAATTAAAAATTAATCAATTTTCGAGATTGACATTTTTGAGATATGTAATTTTTAGTTTTTTTATTGGTTCAATTTTTAAGATTTATAACAGGAAATTCTTCAGTTTCATCGATTTCCAATTTAAAATTCTCGAATTGATAAGATTTACCGATTTTTGAAGATTAACGATTAAAAAATTTACTAAGTTAGAATTTTTATAGTTTAAAATTATTAAATTTTGAACAAAATTTAGAATGCAAAGTTAAATTTTAAAGATTTATGATCGGGAATTATTTACTTTTAACAATTTTCAGTGTTTTAATTTGGAATGTTATTAGTTTATAATTATGTAATTTTAAACTTTTTTTGAATATGTGTTTCAATTTTCTATATATACAATACAAAATTCTTTTTGAGTTTTACATCTGCAATTGGAAATTAAATTATTTGGAATGTTTATGGTTCAAAATGATATATTTTTGAAATTTTGTATTGAATATATATTTTAACTTTAAATATTTACAATAGACAATTCCTTCTTCTTAACTTTTTATTAAATCTTAATAAACAAAGCATCAGTTTGTTCTTTAAAACATTCTTTCTAATATTACTCGTTTCATTCTGTTCAACATAATTTGTTTTTTTAACAATTTCCATACAAATTGATTTTATCAAAATTCTTCGAGTGCAGTTGTACACAATATTTTATACAGCCAAATGATTTAATAAATAGGATTGTTGCATGATTTACAGCAATAGATTTTTCCACTAATACATGCATATAACCTGTTTTTAAGGTTTGCTTGTGCGACTTTTAGCGTATCTAAATAAAGTTAAAAAAAAATTGAAATAAATCTTTATACAACTTTCAGTGTCTTAATTTAGGATTCTTCAACATCGTAACAATCATAATTTATTGCGGCCTTGTACTAATTTCACTATTTTAATTAATTAAAATACATTGATAACAACCTGTATGAAAGAATATAAATAATAAATTTTCGAATATTTCATTCTGTATGAATTGCTGTTGTGATATAAATTAATCGCCATCGCATATTGAAAATTTATTCATGTGGACGTAACTTACTAAAATTAATACGCTGTTGGATATAGTACAAGAATCGAAAATTCCAAAAATTGTATAGAGCACTCACAAATGTTACTCAAATTTAATTCACTGAACTTATCTCGATTTTATGTAAATATTTTTATTCTTTAGTTCGTTTTGTCATAAAGTCATCCTCTTTGCAGGAAAATGCATCTGCTTAATGAACCAGTTTAAAAACTGATTAATCGTTTTTTGTATTATTTATATAATTATTCGATAGTGATAATTAATATTTTTTTAGAATATGCTATAATGATTTGTAAAAGTTTTCTATATTAAAAAAAAAGAATTAAATTCCTAGAAATTTGGAGCGTTAAAAAATTAATTTTTCTTTATAAAGTTACGTTCAAAAATGAAAAAAAAAAAACAAATCTAGATATTTACAAAAACTTCAAAAAAAGGTAATTCAAAAGGATCTCGCGAAAAACTCGTACACACATTCTAAATTTATTGTTAAAAAAAATAAAAACACTTGAATGGCTCGTTGACAAATTATACCTGGAAAAGCTACAAATCTCTAAAAACAACACTTAGAATTCTCACGGAATTTATGTCCCGGATTTAAAAAAAGCACTCTGTTTAAAACCTTTAATTTTTTATGACACATTTAATTTTTATGTATATTTGAATTTCCAGTGATTTTTTGATATTACTCTTCCAAAATTTATGAAGCGGAATGCTGCACGTGATATAAACTAGAATATAAAGTGACGCATAGCGAATGAAGTGGAGTTATATTCACGTCTCGTCAAAGTCTCGCCACATTGCAGACTCGCTTTTGTAGCATAATTTTCCGCTTTAAAACACACTTCTTATTCCGAAAACATTTTCCGCATGCTGCACTGCCATTATATTGAATTTAATGTAACGAAAATGGTTGTAAAAACGAAAGCAGAGTGTTAAAATATTTTGAGAAGTTTCGAAATCCTTTTAACCTTTAAGTAAGGATGTACTTTCATTTTTGTCGTAACATGGACTTGATGTCTCGAAGACCGCTGTATATATTTATGTCTAATTATATAAGTATAGAAGTTTTTTTATCTAACTTATACAAGTATATGGAGGGACATTGGAATAAAAAATAAATAAATTTTATCAATATCTATTATTAATAATCTTTTACGCCAGTGGTGGGAGGGACCCACATATCAACAGTCTTATAGATATTTTTGTCACTTTTTGCTTAAATGGGGGTTAATCGGGATGTAACCTTTCCCAAGGACGACTGCGTTACGTTCTTTGAGGTAAGCGCATAAAGCTGAAATTTGTTTGTGTGTGACATATTAGGTTTTTAATACCTTGAAACAATTTGATACAGAAAAATAATATTGTGACGCTACCATGGATGTGAGGTCTGACGAACCGTCAATGAGTTTTTAATTGTTCTTATTCACCAATTACATACATGTATATTAAACCTCATACAGATTTTCCGAATAGTGTGGTCCATGTATTAAAAATGGCAACTTCTCTCCTACAATTATAATTTCTTTGATGTTATATCTTAACCACATAATCTAAAGGGTTCCATAAAATTCCTCACAATGGGGGTTTTTGAAAAAATGGTCTTGTTCTTTTTTCTAAATTAATTGAAAATCTGAAGCATTTTATGTGATTGGGAGGGAGCAAACCACCACAGTGAGTTTTCAATTGTTCTTACTCACCAATTACTAACATGTATATTAAACCTCATACAGATTTTCCGAATAGTGTAGTCCATGTATTACAAATGACAATTTTTCTCCAACAATTATAATTTGTTTGATGTTATATCTTAACCACATAATCTAAAGGGTTCAGTACAGTTCCTCAGAATAGGGTTTTTCGAAAAAAGGTCTTGTTCTTTTTTCTAAATTAATTGAAAATTTGAAGCATTTTATGTGCCTGGGAAGAAGCAAACCGCCAATGAGTTTTCAATTGTTCTTACTCATGAATTACGTACATGTATATTAAACCTCATACAGATTTTCCGAATAGTGTAGTCCTTGTATTACAAATGACATTTTTTCTACTACAATTATAATTTGTTTGATGTTATATCTTAACCACATAATCTATAGGGTTCAATACAATTCCTTATAATGGGGTTTTTCGAAAAATGGTATTTTTTTTTTTTAATAATTGCAAATATGAAGAATTTCATGTTCCTGGGAGGGAGCAAACCGCCACAGTGAGTATACCGATGGCGAGCCGAATATCATTGCTATCAGTTCACAATGGGTAAACTCATGGTGGCAGTCTGCTCCTTACTTGCCTAAAAAAAACGATGTTGCTAAATATCTCGAAAGTGTCGAAGACGTTGTTGCCGAAAATCTAATTCATTGCGACACTGCGTGAATAGTATAACTTTTAATGACTCTTTTCAGGTGTTGAATATATTAACAAAGATTTATGAATTTGCTGCAATATCAATTTTGTACATCAAATTTCCAAATAAGTTATTTTGCTTTATCCTAAAATTTATTTCCTAATGCTTCTAAATATTATTGATAGAAGAGAACATTTAAATTGTAAATGATTGTTTAATATTAGCCAATAATTCTGTATCTAACCTTTTATTTCTACGCTTTAATTTCTAAATTTTCTTACATTTTCAAAAATGGAAGGAAAATTTAATTATGGTAAAAGCTTATTTGGAAGAATTCGAAAAAATTTAGAAGCTTTTTTGTAATTTAGTAAGATATTGAGATTACATTTGTTGAAATTTTTACATGGTTAAGGTATAATTTCAAAAGAATATTTTCCAGTTTTAAAGATTTCAAAATGTGTGAAAAAAAGATGAAAGACTTTAAGACAATTCTTTTAATTTTTCACGAATACAATTTTTTTTACGTAAAATTAATGAATTCTAACATCCGAATTAAAAAGATAAAAAAAATTCAAATTATTTCCGAAAGTGTTGCAAAAAATTGTAACTGATTTTAAAGCAACATTGTTTCATAAATACTAATATTCCATAATACATAATTTAGAAGCAATGGGTTAGTTTTTGAAATACATAGAACTTTTAAAACGATTTATTTATATTGAAAACTTATAGAATATTTAAGGATTTTTGTAAGGTGTCAAGAATATGAAAAAAATGTTTGAGGTTCCTAGAAACCATTAAAATCATTTGATATTTTGACAAACTAATATTAAAAGACTATTTGAAAATATATCTAAAAAATTCAAGAGATTTCTAAAATTGTGAAAGAAGCATCTGAAAGATTTTAAGACATGCTTTTATTTTGCAGAATTAAACAAAAAATTTCAGGAAAGGTTTTATCAATTTGAAAAAACATTAGAAGGCTTAACAATTCTGACAGCAATAAAAAAAGAATTTTCTTAAGGCTCATGGAAAAAAATTTATGATTTTTTAGTTTCAAAAATGATCTTTAAAAGAAAATTAAAAAACATTTTAAAATATTACCGTAAAATTCAAAAAAGAGTAGAAGATTTTAAAACAAAGTGTTGCAATTGTGAGGTAATTCTAGGAATATTTAGAAGAATTGAAGAGATTCAAAAATAATTTTAAACTGTAAAATATTTGGAAAAAATCGTATTTTTAAAAAAGATTTTTCAAAGTTTTTCCGTTAGTTATATAAAGTTTATCCTCTTGAGTTGAAAAATCAATTCTTTGGTTGAAAATTCACGTTCTGCATATATCGTACGTACTTTATGAATGACCCCCCCCCCCCCTTATATAAAATTCTATATAGTGTTGTCTCTAAAAGTGTTTAAGACAATTTCTTTGGCTTAACATTACTGATCCCGTAGGTTTTGGGTTTCTTTTTATACATTAAATGAAAATTTAGAACGTCCAGGGGAAATTAAAAATTGGTCAGGAAAAAGTCAGAGAAAATCAGGGAATTTTGAAATTTGGATTTTCTAGCAACCCTGAAAAAATGTACCAATTTTTTTGATACACTAGAATGCAAAGATGGTCGCACGTGAAAAATTTAATTTTTTCTACAATCGTTCAACAAGAATGAATTTTTTGCAAACCTTTTGTCTAATGTTTGACCTAAAAATTCATAATAATGTGTTTTATACATTTATTTCAAGACATGTAAAATTAAATTATAAGGTGTACGATTTTCAAATATTTTTTATATATTACATTATTGATGTCCTAAATAAATTATTTATACGTAAAAAAAGTTTAATCTGAAAATATAATAAAAATAGAAATAAGTATATAATTAAATTGAACATGGAAATATCTTATTTTAGTTTACTACATTGGTTTGCAGTAAACTTTTTAGCAATTAGGTAAGTAATAATGAATATTACAATCACAATCAAAGTTTACTGTATCACGCAATGGTAAAAAAAAATCATTTACAATAATTTTTTATGGACAAGATGATATTAATTGATAAATGAAAAATTTAATTAATTTGGCGAAAACCCAGTCTGGATATAAAATAAATCAGTTAAATATGTACTAACTTTTAATATACCTTAGTTTCGCTTCGGATCGGCGATCATTGTTCATTACTAATGAAGGAAAAAGTTTCCATTGAATAATGGTACCAATAATTTAAATTTAAGAATAAGTCAATTAATAAAATTTAGTAAATCAGTATTGTTAATAAAAATTAAAATATTTAAGCGCACCTAACTTATTTTGAAAGAAAATTATTAAAACATTTTCTGCATAAATTTTAAAAGGTCATTTTAGACATTGTGAAGCATGTTCCATCACGTTTTAAAATGTCTTAAATGGCCTTCTAAAAAGCTATTTAAAAATTTTATATAGGGTTCTTTACAAGAAAATTTCGCAATATGTTTTATTATTAAAATATTTTAAAATTATTCATTCAACCTTTATTTCACAAATTCATATGGTTGTACTTGGTAGATTTTTTTCATTGCAGATCCTTTATTGGGGTAAACATATTCGCATGGTGTACGAAAATCAGTCCAAAATTTAATTAACCACATTTCATGACTCGATTCTCTAATTACGTGTCGAAATTCTCATATATTTGAATATTATTGTCAATATTCATATCCCGTTATATTGTGTTCTGGTTAAATATTTTAAACAATGAATGCATTGCAACTGAAATGCTACATTTATCGATTTGCCTTATAAATCAGTGAACTAATCGATGTTCGTAATAATGCTCTATTAAACGTACGTTGCTTCCGCATTTATAATGCGTTTCATTACCATGAAATAACTTTTATTGGCAATAATCTTCCAACCGTAATCAATCTTGCAATTTTCTGCGAAAAACTTCCCTTTACTAACCTTGAGCATTAAACCGAGAAGCTATAAACTTTGAGTTGACGTTATCAATTTTCAAAATCGCTCTGAGATACGTATATGAGGATACAAAAAAGAGATTTACCTAGTTTAAATATATTTTTTTTTTCATAATGCATTAGACATGCCATGAGCATGTATCAACGTGCGAACTTTTACATTACTAATATTTCCTGAAACAAAATAATGTCCAGACAAAATTAGTGTCTCCTAAAATTTTTTTTTTATCGGATCATATCTTTTGTTCTTTCTCTGAATTTATAAAGTCAAATAAAAGATTAATATTTATGTATATTTCGTATTAGTTTAGAAATTCTGCGAATCTTTCAGATATACGCTTTTCACTAATATAAAATGTGCAAAAACATTTATTTTTTTATTGAAACATGTTATTATTTGGCTGTCATGTAAAAAATTTGGCTTCCTGCTGTATCTTCGGTTTAAGCTGAAGAAATTTCAGGTTCGAAATTTAACTTTTTCTAAAAGACGTGTATTTTACTCAATAAAAAAACATTTTTTCGCACATTTCATAAAAGTATAAATTAAGCCATAAATTTTCTTTAAATTTTCTAATTATATATTAGTGTTCATTAGTAATAACCGTAAATACAACAAATTTGGCAGAATTTTTGAACGAACAGGAAACACTATTTAAGTTTTTCAAATCCAAAAAACGAACAGACTGTAAATACCATTTGTGTACAGTTTTATATTTATAAGGGCTGAAAAAAACATTATGTGTAATTACCTCGTTTAATTATTGTATATTTGAGGAGTAAGCAAACAACTAGGTTTTAGCGTCTAACCATAAAAGTAAGTAACATCAATTTGTAAAACAATCAATTTCCGATTACGGATTTATTACATAAACGAGTAAACCTTGTTAAACTTTTAAAGATTTTTCTATTAATTCTAAAATGGTTTCATATTTCCGCTAAACGCTCCTAGGGAAATAGAGTCAATTGTCGAGAATGAGAAGTGCCTTATATACTGGAACTTTATATTTTCGACAATTTTTTCTGTTGCACACTCGAGGCCTGACTTAGTTCTCCTTGACTTCGAGAAGCGAACCATGTTCGTTATCGAATTTTCTACACCAACTGACAGAAACATCATAGCCAAGGAGAATGAAAAGAAAGATAGGTATAGAGACCTCGTAGGGGATTTACGATGATTTAACCCGGAATATTCTGTTAAATTAATCGTGCTTATCATCGGCGCTCTTGGAGGTGCCAAACTTTCGCTGGTTAATAACATAAAAATCATTCTTGCGTGTAAACAATATGCTAAAACGCTTGCGGGGAAAATGCAGCAGGCGGTCGTCCTTAAGTCGCTCCGTGTCATCAGCGTGTTTAAGAAATATGCCTTAAAAGTTTCTTTGACACAAAAAAAAATCTCTCAAAAATTGAGCTGGCGCATGGGGGGGGGGGGGGTCCCTATCTCATTTAAAATATATTGGAAAAATTTTTATTTTCTTATTTTTAAAATAATTATATGTAAAATTTTTTATAATGTGTGTTTGGATATTCTCTACAAAATTCTTTACAAAAAGTTGCTCTCAAAGTTTTTCCGTAAACTCAATGGAAAAAAGTGACAGTGCGTAGAAAAAGAGGAAAAAAATGAAAACGCAAATTACAGAAAGATATATATTTCTTTATTCATTTATATGTCAATTTAGTTTCTATATTTCATTTATTCACTTTATCAACGTATACATTGATTTTGTTTTTAATTTATTTCTTACTTTTGATTTTTAAAATTTATATAATTTTGTTTATTGATAGACGGAAATAATTTGCGATGTTGCTGCACAATTTTCCACAAGTATTGTTTTTGATCTTCATTTTTAGTTCCAAACTGATTAAATTCTTGAACTAGAGCAGCTGCTGTCTCCGCAACATCGTTAACTACTTTGATATTTTTTAGTGCAAATAAACAATTTATATAACTTTGTTTATTTAGCCATTCTGTCGGGTTTGAATTGAGAAAATCACTCGATAACTTAAATTTTTCGAATAGAGAGATAGATTTTTCTGTAACAAAGTCACTTACATCTTTTGTGCACAGTAAATCCAAATTTTGATCAGCAACTTCGATGCGTTATTTATCACTTACACTTTCTTTTGTTGTTAATGATTAAACCATTTTTAATTTAATTTCAAGTGATACAACCATAAAATCGAAGCAATATTTTGAATTTTTGAATCAACCAATGAGAAAACAAATTCCGTTTGGAAAATTAAAATGAACCAATCAGCGTTTAATAACAATTTTTAAAATTCTGTTAGACTATGTTGATTGTTTCCGCTAGGTGTGACTACTCACTATATAAGAAAAAAATGTTATCGACTGTGATATTAAAATATTGATATTTGTCCATGAATCGAATACAATTAAATGCTTAATAGAATAAATCTAGAAATAAGAAAATTAAATATTTCTACAGAAGAAAATATTCTGCTGGCATAAAATAGTATTCAGAAATCGAAGAATATTAGTATTATTATTTCAAACATAGGAAAAAACTTTTTTTCTTTAAAAAAAATTAATTCTTCTAAACATTCGATTGTTTAAATTTGTCCTCTTCTTGTATGCACTGTAACTTCTTTACCATTATGTTTACAAAAAAATTTAAAGAGCAACTTTTTGTAGAGAATTTAATTTCTTGTAAAAATATCCAAAGAAACATTTAAAAAAATTTTTTTGCTTATAATTATTTTAAAAATAAGAAAATAAAAACTTTTTAAATGTATTTTAAATGGGAAAAGGAACCCCCCATGAACCAGCTTAATTTTTGGAGTATCGAGCTAAAATTCTGGGAGAATTTTTTATTTGTGTCAAAGAAACTTTTAAGGCACATTTATTTAAAAAAGAGTTTCTCTGATCTGACACAGTCTAATATATA
>JAAAKG020147699.1:0-10406 GCA_010014905.2 Druon quercuslanigerum
AAATAAGAACATTAAAATAGGAATTCAATCTCAAATTGACCAGCATCATTGATTTGAAAAATGGTTATTTTCCTTTGAACAAATTTTCCGGCCAAATTTTTATATATATAATAAAAATGTAATTCTAAACATGAATTTTTTGTTATCCAAGTACATAAATATTACGAATTGACCAAAAAATGCGAATCCTATCAAAACCAGATTAATAAAAACCTTGTAGATATGTTTTGATGCACGATTTTTTTCTATTCATGTTTTTTTTTAGTTCTTTTTTTTTGTTCTCAAATTTTTGTTCTGAATTTAGTTTTCAGGAAGAAAACAAAAACTACGCGTTCCATAAAAAAACGATTATTAACCAAATTTATATATTATTTTAGTTTAAATAACTTTCTTCTGACATTTTTTTTGTATTTAGCGTTGCTTTAAAAAAATATATATATTTTTTTAGAATGTATTGGCCTATTTATTTTCTTCGTGGCTTTTTCGTTTGTTCAAAACTTTAAATTTTTTATTTTTAATGCTGTATTTTAACGAATGAAGCAACAAATGTTTGTCCTATAAAAAGGAAATTCATAAGAAATTTGTAGATATTTTTCGGGTGCATTTTTTTCGTTATTAAATTGTTTTACTCTCTTGGGTAGTTTTATCGCAAAAATAATTTTTTGATTTTCAATTATTTTTTGTGCGATCGAAACTTGAATTTTTGATTTTTATAGAAAGTTTATAAGGTTATGATAATATTGTAGCGCTTTGTAAAAGAAACTTTTTTCTTCTCTTGAATCTCGGTTTTCTTGGTTTCTAGGTTCAGGAGCGATCAACACGGAAAATACAAAATTACCTGAAACAGAAGTTTTTCCATCATCAGATCATTATACATACTTATTTTATTCGTAGACTTATTTGATTATCAATCCTACGCTTGAAAAGAATTTCACAGGCTTACAGTCTGTTTTTACCTTCTTGGAATACAAATGGCGTATTATAAGATTATTTGCGCTTCAATATTTATTTTAAAATTGGTTTTCACGTAATCAGCTCGTTACACTCTATGGAAATTCTTAATTCAACTTAATTATAATTTGTATACCAACATTTGTATATTTGTATATTTGTGATGGATGTTTCTCTAAAAGAGTCTTACTCAAATACTCTCGCTTACACATTTACTTTATACCTTTATACTTTATACCTTACCCGAATTTTAGTATCGAATAATTTTCGCCTGCTCAAGAATCCGGAAAATATCTTCCCAGGCCAAGTCTTCCCAGGAAATCAGTTCGCGTTTACAAAAAAATATCAGATGCACGACCTCACCTTTGAACAGGTATTTGCGGGGAATTTCTTCCCTCGAAAAGTCTTACCAGGAGAAGTCTTTCCGGGAAATTATTCCCCACCTTAAAAAAAATATGAGTTGATGCAGGACAAGAGTGGACAGATCTTTCCCGGTGAAGTTTTCCACCATAATTACTATATACCTTTGAAAAAGTAGGAATTGCTTCGAGGAACAATTAAATAGATTTCCCTGAAATATGCCTTCTCGGAACAGGTCTCCTAGGGACATGTCTTCCCAGGAAAAGTCTTTCCGGGGAGTAATTTCTCACCTCCAGAAAGCTTGTGATGTTTCGAGGAACTACTAGACAGATTTTTCCCGTACAAGTATTCCCAGAAATTACTTTATACCCTTAAACAAATAGGAGTTTCTTCGAGACATGATTAGATGGTTTTCTCTGAAATTTGCCTTCTCGAAACCATAATATTTCAGGGTAATGTCTGCCAAGAACAAGTATTCCCCGAAAATCACTTCTCACCTCAAGAGAGACATATGAACAAGACTTTTTGATAAATCACTACAACTTTTAAAAAAATATGCAAAAATCTAGAATTCCTGTATTTTAAGAAATAACACGATATCCGACAAAAAGGCTAGGCAAAGAATTCTCGTTTCGTTTTTTTACAGACTTGAAGAATACAGGTACTAAAATAGCCTACGCAATTTATGTAGTAAAATTTGTAACCGGGTTTCCCAAATTCTGTGTGCTTCACCGCTAATTAAAACCCTCAAAGCTCGTTCAATTCCTTAACAGGCGCCAGAAAGGATGCTCCCTATCCGAGCCTCGATGGAGATGTCCAGGTATCAACTGGCAACATAGCTAACTGCCTATTAACCACGAGGAAGGGGGTGGAAACTCACTTGAGTGAGAGAGAAAACACTTAAATTCCCAACTTGCACACACATAAATTTTAACATAGTTTAAAATGGTTTCTATTCAAAAACTTGATAGTAAAAACAATTTTATCTATTTAGATTAAAACGAGCTGCGGGCGGAGGGACGCGGAGATAATCTGAATGGGGAGCACGCGCGCTGTAAAACATGGTAGCCAGAGACACCCGCGCCATCCTCTTACACTTTCTTTATACTCGGTCGCTTGGAGGAATACACTCGCCTCAACCAAACCACGAGCCGGGAAGTGGTCTACGACGGTCCACTCACTGACACTTACAAAATTACTCGCGTTACAATCTTGAATTTCTATGTACGAATCGCACACCGAAACGGAGAAGCTAATTAAAAATTATGAACAAAAGACCACTTACTTTGCAGCGACCTGGCTAATTAGGTGGCATCCTGCCTCTGTCTTTCGTTTTTCTCCTTCGGGTCCACCCGTCTATATCGATCTTCAAGCCAATTCTTAACTTCTTCCTTCCTTCGTCTTGCTGGATTGTTGATTGGCTGGTACCAACGGGCGAGGTCCAATGAGAGCCGTCCGCCAATGTGCGCTTCCGCAGTAGAGCCCGTTTTCCCGGTTCGTTTCGTCTTACGCACTACTACAGTTGCTATTGGCTGCACGCACGCTGCTATTAACATGGCTACCATGACGTGTGTGGTCGTCTAGCAACGTCGCCACTGCGTGTCGGCCTTTCCTCTCTAGCAAGCGCGTGGTCGCTCGTCCACGTGGTGTTGCAGGGGATTTCAGTAGGCCCCCTTGAGTAGTAGAGTGTGGTTATCGGTTATGCTAGTGATCGGTTGGTGCTGCCTCTAGGGAGCGACGAGAACTTGTTGCGTAGTTACTTCTGTATTCATTCCACGTATGGTTTCTAATGAACGGCTGATTCATGTTGCTGCCTGCTCGATGTTTATGAACTGGAAAACAGTTCATAATATCGATGTTTCCGTCTTTCTGTGGATTCTAGGGCTTCCTGTTCGTCGTCGTTATGCGTGTCGTCCTGGTTCTCTTCGAACACCTTCCCCGTAGACTCCGACCCCTTAAAATCATGCTTATTTCTTCTTTCTATCTTTGAGCTAGACTAGGTCGGATTCCTTTTATTAATAAGGTCACTCTGTTCCATAATTTCTACATTATTTAAAGTAGCTTAATATCTAAATATGCGGAATTTGGCTTGAGGGTGCTTTATTAGTCACGTAGGCGTGGCCCTAACCGTCTATGGTTCTGTCTTCGACGATAACCCGAAAAGTTTTCTTATTTTAAAAAATTTGGCTCAGATAACTTCATCACAACTTATGAAATGCCTGTCTCAATGTCATGTAAATGTAATAATGATGGCAGTAATGGCATAGGATGACAATAAGGGTATATTGAGGAAAGAATAAAGCCTTAAGAATCATAATACATTGAATTTTCAATGCAGTCACCAGATACATTGAAGAATTCAATCCGTATTCGGATCAGAAAGATTGTTAGTTTTACATTTTCTTAAATAATTAAAATAATTAAAAGTGTGTTATTCTAAAATGCCACTTGATTGGGCATTGTAAACCTACTGGAGTTGCAATGATTTATTGCTGGGTCAATAAGTTAATCTCCCAGCTTTGCATACTTATTTTCGCTCGTTTCATCGGTTTAGTTGCAAGACGTGTATGCTCCACCAAGAACATTATGAGTCTGCAATATTGCAAAAACTTCACTATCGGATTTTGATAATAAAATTTGTTCTTCAGTTGAAATAGGCGTATATGTATGGTTTCCTATTGACATTTTCAGGCTATTATCAGAAAAAGTGTATTTTCGAAGTTCGAATATACGTTGCTAAGACCCAAGGGGAATCAGCCTAATACTTCCTGGTTGTTTAATTCCAGTTCCATGTCCGTCAGCAGAAGGAAAGCATCGAGCAGGATAACGCATTGTTCGAGAATGTCTTGTAGGAGATCTGGACCTGACGCGAACTTCATGCTCTGTAGAAGGATCATTCAGGTCAATCTCAAGTGAATGGCGTCTATTAGAAGAAGAAGGCCTTTCGAGAAGATCATCGGCAGTAGGGTCGTTATTAGAGGAAAAAACGTTCCGTGAACTTGACTCTGCAACAGAAAAATAGAATTTTTTTATAAATTTCGCTGATATTTCCTGAAATCCATGTTAAAATCAATCAATTTTTGCCTGTTTCAATTAGAACAATAGTCATATCCTCGTAAGAAGAGCGAGACAATTACAGTCTATGCAGCAGTCTTGTATTTGAACCAGGCTTCAGATGAGCCCTGACTACAGTGAAAGAACCAAAGAATTCTAGTCATAAACGAGTAGGGTATTAGTTAGTGTGGACCGTTTTATTAAAGTATTTCCAACTTCTACAAAAAAAAACAAAATCATGATAATTTTTTTCTGATAATATTTGAAACTACAGTTAGAAATGAAATTTCAAGTCTTTATACTTGATAGGAAAATCTCTGAACGATATGGCCGTTTTTTATTGTATCGATTCTTTCGTAAACTATGTGTACACGTGTGATAAGATGTCCCGCTTAGCATCAGAGGGTTTAAATTCAATGGAAAACTACCAAAAATCAGATTCAGTTCAAGCACGTTCAAATCACCACTTTAAAAATTTGTCTGCCGAAAAATTGTGTGTTTGTATTTCGGAAGGTTTTTAAAATTGTTTTTTCTTGAGATACAGAGTAAGTAATCAAAAATTGTGACCTATAATCTCTTTAAATTTATCAAATTCGAAAAAAAAATCCAAATTCCGATGGTAAAAAAAATTTCTTAATTCTGGCATTAAAAAAATGCTTTAGAATCATTCCGATTATTCATTGACAATTTTTTTAATCTTTCGAAACGATTTCGTATTATTTTAAAATATTCGCCTAAAATTAATTTTGAAAAATAAAAATCATTTTAATTTTGCCGAGGAATTTAATGAACAATTTTGAATTCTCTTAGAATCTTTTGAGATTCTTACAAAACTTATTGTTTTCCAATTTAACTTTTTTTTCCATTTTTCGAAATCCTGAGAAGTTTTAACTATTTTTAAATCTTTTAAAAACTTTACATTGAAAAATTTAAAAAATTTTAAAAGCTCCGTAATATAATCACAACGCAGTCAAGATTTTACATTTTGTTAGAACTTTTTAAAATCTTTTCATGTTTATAATTATTCTTAAATCATCAGTTTACCTGATATTTCACCTGAAATTATTTTAAAACGTGTAAAATTTATTTAAAAAATTACCCTTCACAAAATGTAATATCCTCTAATATTTCAAAATTATTGAAGGCCAAGCGTTAAGAACAGAAATATATCTTAATAATAAAAATCATTTACAATTAAAGTTTTTTATGGTATCAATCAGGTTTTCGAAGCATTTCGATATAAATTTTATAATGAAGTAAAATTGCTTATTTTAACTTCTTTATTTTTAAGAGATTTCTAAACATTTTAAAATGTTTCAGTAATTTCGGATTTTGAACAGGGAATCTTGGAAAAGAATTATAATTCTCAAATGAAACAACTCATTCAAAATTAAAATAATTTTCCAAAATGCCTGTTTCATGTCAAAAATCCTCTGTTCCAAGTAAAATAATAATTGTTTACAAAAATCCCCAGTCACATTACATTTATTTATAAAAATAAGCTGTTCCGACTGTTCCGGAAATTACCCACATGTTTATTTATTGAGTTGTTGCTAAAATTTCCCAATTTTATTGAATTTCGATGTTTTCACAAAATTGGAATACTTCTGGAAATAACTGACATTTTCTTAAGTTCTTTGGCTCATTTTAAAGATAAGTCTGAATGGTACTTTGCAAAATTGTTTAGTTATTTTTATATTTTCGAAATTTCCCTAGTTTTTTTAACAACAATTTGCATAATAAATTAATTTTGAAAATAACACTTAAATTATTTAAAAGTATCAATTTTGTATCAAAAATGAAACAGTTGAATTTTCAGTTTAACAAATTAATTATCAAACCGAAAAAATGAGGTTTCAGACAACTAATATGATGAATAATTAACTGAAACACTTGAATTTTTCTCGAAAAAGATGAATTTCAATCAATAAAATTAACTTTAAATTATAAAAATTAATTTTCTGCGGAAAGCTACCATTTTTAAACAAAATACATGAATATTTAACGAACTAGTAGTTAAATTTTGAACTAAACAAAATAATAATTTTGAACTAAAAATATTATAGTGACATTTTTGATTTTAAAAAATTAATTTTACACCAAACAAGAATTTTTAACACAAGCAATGAATCCTTAACTCAAATAGTTGAATTTTCAAACGAAAAATTATTTTTTACTGAAAAAGGTAAATTTCAAGTTAAAAAAATAAATTTTTAACCAAACAGATGAATTTTTAACTAAAACTGTCGAATTTTCAGTTCCTGAATTTTAAACTAAAAAAAAGAAGACTTTAGAACGTAAAATGCCTTAAAAATTTGAAAAATTTTATTCGAAAAAGAAGCATGGGTTCCCCAACAGGAGGGACTCGGTCTGAAAGTTTTCCTCCAGTTCCCTTTTTCTCCACTCGTGATCGTAAAAGAACCGCACTTTTTTCGGTCCCGTCAATGCCGCTGTCCTTTTTGTATTGCAGGTATTGAAACTGAGTTAAAACATTTAAATACCTGGTAAGGATAAAAATTTGTGAGCGAAGCAGAGCTTATGGCCCAAAGGTTTTCTTTATGATTGTGTCAGGTATGAGTGCACTATATTTTAACTCCAGTATGATCAACAGCAGACTCATAATTACCTACGTTGTGTAGGTGTGTAGGAGCAATATTCTTCCCTTGGCATGGACTTTAGGACCGGAGTAAAATTCCGTATTGAAATTGGGTTTAGTTTACGAACGCATCAAATCGATCTTTGACATTTTTTTTCGGGTCCTGAAGGAAAGGACGAGTTTGTGAACCAGCCATTTTGAATCAAAATTCATAAAGTAAGCGCATTTTGGAAATTTTTAGGACCATTTTTTTCAGAATTTCAAACCAAAATTTAATTATTAGAAAATCAAAATTTTAAGCAGAAAAAGGACGATACGAAAAAAATTGAAGAAAAGAAAAACATTGCTTTTTGAAAGCCTGAAAATATTATCATAACAACTTTTTGGATTTTCTTGAAAAATCGAAAATTCTAATTTTCTTTGCACAAAAAATAATAAAAAATAAAAAATTAAATTTCGAGTGCAAACTATGTAGTATACGAAAAAAGATAAATGAAAGAAATTCATGTATTGTCAAATTTCGATTCAGCCATCCCAATTACCTATGTACTATCATTTTTATCAAGGTGCAAACCTTTTGTAAAACTTGTATCAGCCATATTGAATTTGAAAATCCAACATTAGATTTAATTTTAAAAACGCAAATATGAACAATTCGATCAAGTTAGAAACATTTTTAATAATTTTGTTCCGATATATTGGATCAACGATTTAAAATTTTAAAAATCAAGCATCATATTTCGATTCAGCTACTCCAAAAACCTGTCAGTATCGCCAATTTGCTTAATGTCCGAACGTTGATAATAATTCAATGTCTGCCACATTAAATTCAAATTTCTGAAAATACAGCTACAGGTTTGGATTTAACGACCCTAAAAATGTCTGACGTGGCCGTCGTTCTTGTTGTTGCCTGTAGACGCGGTAACATTTTAAACAGTTATACAATTAAATTGCCGTTCGGCACACTTTATATGAAAGTACAAAAAAAAGGAAGAGTTAGTTAGCCATCCATTTTGGAGAGATATTCAAAAAGTCAGAGCATTTTCTAAATTGTTTGAACCATTTTTTTAACATTCAAAGGTTTTATGAATGTCTATTCATAGTAATCAGAAAGTCAAATAATTTATGTTAATATCTCTTTTGGAAAACAATAAAACAATCGCAATTATAGCATTTATAAAATTGTTAAAATCAATCAAAAAGGAAAATCTTAAGCGAGACAACTCAAGATATGATAGAAAGTTCAAAGAAGAATAATGTTGCTTTTTCAAAGCCCTTTAGGGTATTCACAACAACTTTTTAATTGTATTGAAAAATTAAAAGTTTAAATTTTGAGCGGGAAAAAAATAATGAAAAATAAAACATTCTGTTTTCGATCAAACTATGCAAGAGAGCAAAAAAATTTTTTTAATTTTGTTCCCATAAAGATGTACAAACTTTTCATTTTTCTCTTTTTATAGGATAAGTAATTTTGGTTTAAATTGTAATATAATAACATGAAAATTTAAAAATTAGATTTTCCTGCAATACGCGCACTTTTTGTTTCCAGTGCAAAAAATATTACAATAAAACAATTATATTTTTGGAAAAGGACACAAGATATGGAAAAAATAAATTAACAAAACCTGTTCACCCAGTAGAGATTTACAAACTTGTTTCTGTAAAGACGATGCAAAGTGCAATAAAATGTTGACTAAAAAAAATTTTTTTAATAGGATGGGTACTTTTTTAACATAAAAATGACTATGAAAACAAATCTGTTTAATTATCAATGCATAATATGAATTGTAATCATATAAGTTTATTGAAATGATACATTTTTCAGGCTAGCTGACAATAAAAATTATTGCAAAACAAGAAACAAATATTCTTAAGGTACATTCGTAAATATAATATTCATTTCACATAGTAATGTTGAATATAATGTAGAAAAGTTCGCATTTTGGACAAAGTCTAATACCACTTTGGTATAAATTCCAAATAGATGTCGAGGTTAAAGCATTTTCAAAATTTTTCAGACTATTTTCTAATGAGTACATACTTTTATATAGGGCGATTCGTAACAGTGCGTGTGTGGGGGGGGGGGCGTTTAGTGAAGTGTTTGCGTACGGGCCATGTGGTGAAGGGCAACGCAGGGTGGTTGCGTCGTGCGGCGGAGTTGTGTTGCGCGGCTGGGTTGCACGATGCGGCTAGGTTGCGTTGTGCGGCCGGATTGTGTCGTACGACCGGGTTGCGTCGTGCGACCGGGTAGCACGATGCGGCTAGGTTGCGTTGTGCGGCCGGATTGTGTCGTGCGACCGAATTGCGTCGTGCGGCCGGGTTGAACGATGCGGCTAGGTTGCGTTGTGCGGCCGGGTTGCGCGATGCGGCTAGGTTGCGTTGTGTGGCCGTATTGTGTCGTACGGCCTGGTTGCGTCGTGCGACCGGGTGGCACGATGCGGCTAGGTTGCGTTGTGCGGCCGGATTGTGTCGTGCGACCGGGTTGCACGATGCGGCTTGGTTGCGTTGTGCGGCCGGATTGCGCGGTGCAGCCGGGTTGCGCGATGCAGCTAGGTTGCGTTGTGCGGCCAGGTTGCGCGATGCGGCTTGTTTGCGTTGTGCGGCCGGATTGCACGATGCGGCTAGGCTGCGTGGTGCGACCGGGTTGCGCGATGCGGCTCGGTTGCGTTGTGCGGCTAGATCGCGTCACTGTGCGGCAGGATCCTAGAGGATGAGACAGCTCCCCGAGCCGGTCTCAACTCCCGCGGTGGTGAGACAGCTATCCGAGCCGGTCTCACTTCCCTCGTCAGCGAGACAGCTCCCTGGGCCGGTCTCGATTCCCACGATGGCCGACGCGGGACGGCTCTCCGAGCCTGTCCCAATTCCCCCGTTGATCGGCTTGTAGATGGGACGGTCGCCTCGACCTGTCCCCATCGGACACGTTCTGTCCGGTCGTCAGTGGTGCCTGGGACGGCTCTCCGAGCCTGTTCGAGTCGACGGCGGACGAGGAAACACTATTGGTCACGGCACTGCTTTCTGATTGTCCCGTATCAGCACTTTAATTGAGAGCACTGCGTAGAGGTTCGCGAACACTGACCTGTCGATGGTGACGCGGCTGAAACGATACACAAACTGAGGGGAAAAAAAGGGGAAAAAAACACGAAAACTAAACTGAGTATGATGTAGGGATCCTAAACGCACCCGGCTGGGTGAAAGAAAAGCGGCGGATGTTTAAGATGGATGTTTATTTCTCAGGAAAAATTACGACTACGGAGCGCGTAATGTTCTCAACGAAGTCGCAAACGAGCGGAGGGGGTCGTCAGTTAGGCCCGCGCGCCTCGACCGTCCGCGCGTCAACTCTACTCTAAACCTACTATGCCGTATTTTTAAAAATTTTTAATTAGAGATTAAAAATATAAAGATTTAACCTAAAAATCTAAAAATTGGAATTTAACCTACATTCTAT
>JAAAKG020147700.1:0-10406 GCA_010014905.2 Druon quercuslanigerum
AACAGGGTTTTTCTTGTTTGTATAAAATTCATTTTCTTGGTGAATGAATTGGCTTTTAATCTTCCAGATTACTTTTTCATAAGTTTGCACATGTTTTGAAGGCTCCTTAATCAGAATTTGTTAAAATCTCTTTCATTTATTCAAATGTATTATACAATTTTGTAATCGCGCTTGATTAAAATTTTTAGACGTTAAGTTTTAAAGATGATTCCTGACCACTCTTTTGTTATTAACTTGACAATACATTTTTATATTTGACTCCGAAAGGAACCATTCTGCACAGAAGGAATGTAAAAAATTCATATATTTTTAACATAATTGTTATCATTTATTTTCAGGGACTAACAGCCAATCAAAGTTGAACATTCTGGATCCTAAGATCTTACTTTCTAACATATATTATATCCTTTATTATATTTATTATATTTTTTGGACATTAGTGAACTGCGATAGGGAGATATTTTCATTTCTATTCTCCGGAGAAAATATCGGGCAGTTGAGAGACTAAATCGACTATAAACCGTCTGGAAACCGTAAGGGATGAATACGATTTCCAACGTCGGTTGGCATCTTCACACTATGCGGATAACGGTTTCAAGTGGGATGATCACTTGACCCAACTTGACCCGACTTGGCAACCACATAGAGTTCCGAACTGCTAGTGCCTACCCGCTTCTAGGCAGGTGTTTCATAGCACAAAACGCCTCAAATTAATGCCGACCATAATCATTTGACACTCAACATAACGCCATACAAAATGTGCCAAGATTTTTTTTTCGAAACTAAAGAGGCGATTATTAATTCAGTTGAAAGTGAATTCTATTTTAGCAATATATTTCTTAAGAGATTTGCAGAGACAGGGATTCTTTTTCAATTCGTACTTTATAGATTTCAACCAGGAACAATCGTTACTGAATCAAGTCAGTAAATTTTTATTGATTATCGAAACTGTAGTAAATTGCGATTTTTAACATTTTGAATTATGTTTACATGATTTTGCGCAAACAACTTCAAGGTTATTTATCATCTCAATTATTATAGTTATGAGAAAAGCAAGTGTGACTTACTGCTTCCTTTTTTTCTCATACGCCTTTTTTGGTAGTAAATTAATCTTTTTGTTAAACAATTCACCCTTTTTAGATGAAAATTCAATTTTTTATTTGAGATTTCTAGAATTTTGTTAAAAAATCTCATTTTTAATTTTTTTCGGCAGAAAATTTAACTTTTTGTTTAAAAGCTAATCTTTGTTAGTTGACAATTCAATTGCTACTTTCTAAAAACTAAAAAAAGAAGCTTTTTATCCCTTTCCTAAAAATTTAACTTTTTGGTTAAGAATCCTTGCATTTTATTGAATATTCGTTTTTTTTTTATAATGGATTAATCTTTTTCTTTAAAACTAATCTTTTTTAGTAGAACATTCGATACAAAATTAATTCTTTTGTTTGAAAATTTATTTTGGGTTAAAAATTTAACGAGCAGTTTTTTAAGTTGGACTACTTTTTTAAGAATTAAAAAAAATGTCTTGCATAAAAATTTAGTTTTTGGTTGATAATTCCTAAATTTTATTAAAAAAACATCTTTTTTTCTATTAAATTGAACTTTGTGTGTAAAAACTCATCTTTTTTAGTTAAAAATTCGTTTTTTTTTTATTAAAAATTTTAAAACTAAGTTTTAAAGATGAACAAAATGCATTTTTTGTTTGACGATTTAAAATTCCTTTTTTTTTTGTTAAAAAATTACTTTGGTTTAATTAAAAATTCATCGGATAAAAATGCAAATTTTTAGGGGTAAATAAAACTATTTTGCTATAAAGAATACTTTTTAGTTGAAAATTCCATTGGTTTGTTGAAACTGTATGTATTTCATAGTAAATTTACTTTTTGTTTAAAACATATTTTGGTGTTAAAAAAAGAACAGAATTTTTTTTGTACGAAATTTTAACTTAAAAATTTTTTTTTCAGTAAAATTCATCTGTTTTAGTGCAAGTTTTATCCTTCTTTTAGGTAGAAAAAATTTGTCTTTTTGAATTTAAGTCATTTTTTGTTTGTTAAAAACTCGTCTTTTTAAAATAAAAATTAAATTTTTTTCGTAGAAACTTGTTTTTTTTTTTTTAAATTCATATTCTGATTGTGTAAAGTCAATTGAAATATTTTTTACTAGAAATTTCAACTATTTTTACAAAATTTATCTTTTTTATTTAAAAATTTATTAGTTTCAGTAGAAATATTTACTTTCAAAATAAAAATGCAGCTTTTTTTAAAAAATTAATCTTTTCATAAATTTAATTTTTGGTTGAAAATGTAACTTTTCCATCTTTTTAAGGAGAAAATGGTTCTTTTTTTTTAGCAAAAATATAATTGAAAAACTTTATTTGTTCGAAATTCATCTTTGGTTTTAAAATTATAAAAAAAAATTCATCTTTTTAGATTGAAATATAAACTATGGCACTGTTTTGTAGGGAACTTATCTTTTGAGGTTACAAAATCAACATTTTTTTGTTTTAAGTAAATTAATAAATTTTAAATTTTAGCCGGAAATACTTTTTTAATCCGTTTATAAAAGATTCTATATTAAAAATATTACAAAATTAAAATGCTGCGGCATTTTGAATATTAATGATCAAGTAAAATGAAAAATTAGTCGAGGAAAAATCAGAAAAAATCAGTAGAGCCCGAGCTCAAATTAGGATTAACGGCACTATTAGGAGCGGAATTATTGAGAGCAGTATTATTTAGAGTGGCACTATAAAGAGAGGTATTATTGAGAGCGGCATTGTTGAGAGCGGTATCATTTATAATGTAGACTCTACTAATTAGCCACTTACGATAACGGTTTTTGCGACAGAGATTCTTTTAATTTATAATTTAGCATCTTGGGTAAAAGTTAAACTAAATTGTCGAAAATTTAATTTTTGATTGAAGGCTCATGTCTTTGGTTGGAGATGTAACTTTTCCATCTTTTTAAGATTGATCTTTTTCAGTAGAAAATGGTCCTTTTTTGGCAAAAATATAATTGTCATCATCAGTTTCGTGGAAAATTAATTTTTTGTTGAAAAATCATATTTTGGCTTAAAAAATCAATTTTATAAGAAAAAACTAGTCTTTTAGCTTGAAGGTTTAACAATTTAGATAAACTTTTGTTTATTTTTTAAGTGAAAAATCTTCATTTGTTCAAAATTCATCTTTGGTTTTAGAATTCTTTTTTTTTAAATAAATTTCATATTTTTACATTGAAATATAAACTATGACACTGTTTTGTAGGGAACTTATCTTTTGAGGTTACAAATTCAACTATTATATTCAAAATTGAATTATTTTTTGGAAAATTTAAGTATTTTGTTAAAAAGTCATCTGTTATTGTAGAAAATACATTTTTTTGTTTCAAGTAAATTAATATATTTTAAAATTTTGCCGCAAATACTGTTTTATTTTGCTTATTAAAGATTCTATATTAAAAATATTACAAGAATAAAATGCTGCGGCATTTGAATATTAATGATCAAGTAAAATGAAAAATTAGTCGAGGAAAAATCATAAAAAATCAGTAGAGCCCGAGCTCGGATTAGGATTAACGGCACTATTAGGAGCGGAATTATTGAGAGTGGCACTATTAGGAGCGGTATTATTGAGAGCGGTGGTATTGAGAGTGGCATTACTTAGAATGTGGACTCTACCAATTACCCACTTATGCTGACCGTTTTTGTGCCAAAGATTCTTTTAATTGATCATTTAACATCTTGGGTAAAAGTTCAACTAAATTGTCGAAAATTTAATTTTTGATTGAAGGCTTATGTCATTTTTTTGGAAAATGTAAGTATTTTGTTAAAAAGTGATCTGTTTTTGTAGAAATAACATTTTCTTGTTTTAAATAAATTATTAAATTTTTATTTTTTGCCGGTAATACTGTTTTATTCTGTTTATAAAACATTCTATATTAAAAATATTACAAGATTAAAATGCTACGGTATTTGAATATTAATGATCAAGTAAAATAAAAAATTAGGCGTGGAAATATCAGAAAATTTTGAACATGAACTAGCATAAGTAGTAAAACATTTCTGGAAACGGCCCCTTAACATTCGGGTTCAAAATTGCCTAACCTTCGCTCGGTATCATTGAGAAAGTCGGATCCGAACTTTGGGCGAGTAGGGGAAAGTGCAGGAGTGGGAATAGAGCCTGAGCTCGGATTAGGATTAACGGCACTAATAAGAGCGGGATTGTTGAGGGCGAAATCATTGAGAGCGTTATTATCTAGAGTGGCACTATTGAGAGCGGTATTATCGAGAGTGACACTATTGAGAGCGTTATTGTTGGGAGCGATATTGTTGAGAGCGGTATTATTTAGCGGTATTATTAGGTACTATTAAGAGCGGTATTATTGAGAGTGACACTGTTAAGAGCTGTATTATTGGAAGCGGTATTATTGGGAGCGTCATTATTTAGAAAGTAGACTCTACTAATTAGCCACTTATTATAACGGTTTTTGTATCAAACATTCCAATTCACGACTTTAAAATTAATTTTTTTTTAATTTTAACTTTTTAGATTGAAATATAAACTCTGGCACATTTTTTTAGGAAACTTATCTCTTGAGGTTACAAATTCAACTATTATGTTCAAAACTAAATTATTTTTTGAAAAATTTAAGTATTTTGTTAAAAAGTCATCTGTTATTGTAGGAAATAAATTTTTTTGTTTTAAATAAATTAATAAATTTTAAATTGTTGCCGGTAATACTGTTTTATTCCGTTTATAAAAGATTCTATATTAAAAATATTACAAGATTAAAATGCTGCGGCATTTGAATATTAATGGTCAAGTAAAATGAAAAATTAGTGGAGGAAAAAAATTTCTAGAGACTAAAAATTACGTTCAATAAGAGAGAGGAGGGGGGAGAGGGCCTAGAATCCGTTACCTAATTTCAGTACGGCACTTTAACATTCGGGTTCAAAATTGCCTTACTTTCGCGCGGTATTATGTGGGAATAGAGCCTGAACTCGGATTAGGATTAACGGCACTAATAAGAGCGGGGTTGTTGAGGGCGAAATAATTGAGAGCGTTATTAACTAGAGTGGCACTATTGAGAGCGGTATTATCGAGAGTGGCGCTGTTGGGAGCGGTATTATAGAGAGTGAAACTATTGAGAGCGGTATTGTTGTGAGCGGCATTGTTGAGAGCGGTATTATTTAGAATGTGGGACAAAAATTCCGATTCGCGACTTTAAATTTGTGTTTTTGTGGAATGGCTTTTCGTAACTGTTCCAGTAATGGTCGGTTTACCTTATCGTCCATTACTTTCCATGAACTCGGAAAATAAAGAAAAAGAAAGTGTTTAATGCTAACGAGTCCAAAAAAGGAAGTATTTCAAACGAATTTTAAATCAGAAACGATCTTGAAGCGTTGTTAGCGTGAATGTGAGTCGTAAATCAAGAAATATCACCGACAAAGCTTAAAATTTTTTTTCTCAAGTTAATGGTTTTTCTCGTTGCGAATGTGTGCATAATCAACCCACTTTGTCCGAATTACAGTCGCTCGCGTGAAAGGAGCTTTATGTCACGTTTATAAGACTGAAGCCATTTAGAAGCAAGTTTCCATTTATGGCAGGATTGTACAAACCGGCAAGAAAGTTTCACTCTTGTTATCATCTATTATAGTATATTATAGTGTCTGTGATGCTCGTCCCATTCAGATTTCTGCAATTATGAGTAAGTTCTCGACAGTGTCAACTTCATTAGCTAACTGGTTGATGAGGTTTGTCGCTTTTGTAGAAAATACGAGCTGTAGCAAATCTCCTGTTCCCCTATACAATATTCCTCATTTTAGTTAAAAATTCATCCCTTTGTTTGAAATTTGTTTTCTTTTTTTATTCAGCATTAATTTTTTGAATGGAATATTTAACTATCCCAATTCTTCAAAATTGAGCGTTTTAATTAAATATTCAAGTACGTTGGTAAAAGTAAGCAGCTCCGTTCAGCTGGCACCTCCACAACGGAAAATCAATATTTTTTATATGCCATAATTTCGGAGCCTTAAATTCTAGTGTAGTTTGTTTTGTCCAAAAATTATTTTTCAAAATTGAGGGATGGTTGTCAGTGATAGGGATTGATTTTGCAAAATTGATTTTTGTGTATTTGAAGAGCCCTAAAATAGCCCGATATTCTGGTGTAGTTTTCTTGTCAAAACATTTTTTTAAATTGAGGGGTGGTTGTCAGCGTTAGGGGTTGATTTTCGGAAATTCATTTTTGTGTATTTGAAGAGCCTGAAAATAGCCCAAAACTCTAGCATAGCTTGTTTTATTAAAAAATTAATTTTTAAATTTGAGGTTAGGTACCAATGATAGGGGTTGCTTTTTTGAATTTGGTTTTTTGATATTTTAAGAGCGAAATTTTGACTTTTGAGAAAAATAAAAGAGCCCAAAAATCGGGATTACTGCCGAAGATTAGTCCATAATTAGCCCGAAATTATGGCATATAAAAAATATTGATTTTCCGTTGTGGAGGTGCCAGCTGAACGGAACTAAGTTAACATCATTGTTGAAATAGTATATTATTCATACGGTATTTTTTATAACAAATGAATGATTTCTGATATTCTTCAAAATATAATCACGAGCGTGTTCTTTCAAAATACGCAACTTATTTTATAAAAAAAAATTCAATAACTTTATTATTGTTGAGTTTTAAAAAAAGTCAACCTTTTTTTTAAATTTTCTTTTTAAATCAATTTTTGTTATTTTTCTTGCATTTAGATACTTATATTACGGCCAGAAATCGCAGTCCGGATGTCTGGCGTTTTGAAAACCCTGGTTTTGAACTTTCTTTCCTCTCATAGTTTTTCCAAAATGGCGGTTTTTGTGACACAGGATGATGTTAAAATTCATGATTTTTTTTCTCGAAAAGTATAAACTTAACAAAGAAATGTTATAGCACAAAAATTGTTCAGAGTTGCTCAACAAATACGTATGAATTTTTTTCAGTAGGTTTTCGGGTCAATTTTGAATTTTTGAATTTTGACTATTTTTGAAAAATCAAAAAATGGCTCAGAATGTTCTGAAAAAAATCGTACGATTTCCTTGAATGATTTTAAGCACTTTTTATTTTATAAATTTTTTCGTCAAGTTCATTCTTTTTGAGACAAAAAATATGAAAGTACGTATATATATATTTTTTATTTCAAAAAGAATGAACGTGACGAAAAAATTTATAAAATTAAAAGTGCTTAAAATCATTCAAGGAACTTGTACGATTTTTTCAAGAGCATTCTGAGCCATTTTTTGATTTTTCAAAAATGGTCAAAATTCCAAAATTGGCCCATAAACTTTATGAAAAAATGTATGCGTATTTTTGAGCAATTCTAAGCAATTTTTGTAATATATAATTTTTTCATTAGATTTATACGTTTCGAGAAAAAAAATCATGAATTTTAACATCACGCTGTGATATGTAATATGATTATACAAATGCAGAAAAAATAACAAAAAATAATTTAAAAAAAAATTATACAAAAATTTTGACTTATTTATAAACTCAAAAATAATAAAGTTATTAAATTTTTTTTACAAAATAAGTTACAGATTCTGAATTTCTGGAAATTTTTGGGTTATTTAGGGTAAATTTATTAGCAAGTATGATAAAATTATTGATAATTTATGGTAATATTACAGGTCATTTATGGTAACTAACCATAAATTGCCCAAAATTCAATTTACAAATTGCTATAAATTTCCGAAAATTTATGGAAATTTTTGGTTATTAATCGTAATTTTACATATAAATATATAGATACTTTCAGTTGAAAATTCATATTTATCACTAGAAATTTGAATATTATGTTTAAAAATCTTTTTTTTAATTATTTTTTTTACTGCAAATGTAATTTTTCCTTTTTTGTTTAAAAATGTATCTTTTTAGTTGAAAAATTAACTTAAAGATTGAACAATCATACAATCTGTTAAAAAGTCGTATTTTTTGGAAAAAGTTGATCTTTTCGGTGTAAAATTCATATTTTTGGTTAAAAATCCACCTCGTTTGGTAAAAATTTAAACTTTTTAGTTGAAAATTCAATTACGATTAGCGGCACTATTAGGAGCGGCATTATTGAGAGCGGTATTATTGAGAGTGACGCTTTTAAGAGATGTATTATTGGGAGCTGCATTATTTAGAGGGGCATTATTGAGAGCGACACAATGTAGAATGTGGACTCTACTAATTAGCCTACTCTACTAATTAATTTTTAATTGGTTGATTAAAAAGCTTTTGTTTGTTTAGCATTTGTCAAACGATTTTTTGTTTAAAACACACAGTACTAACTAGTATTCAAAAGTCAGGATTTTACTCTTATAAAATTTTAAACGTAGAATCTTTTGTGAAGGGAATAATAAAAAAATGTTAGATTTAAAAAATGGATGCATTTTAAACAAAATTGGTGCATTTTCAATAAAAAAATTATTTTTTAACGATATAGTTGCATTTTTACCAAATCGGCTAATTATTAGTACAAAAAAATATAAAAATTTAAAAAAAATAGTTGTATTTCTAACAAAAAAAGCAACGAATTTTTGAACAAAATAGTTTAATTTTCAATTGAAGAATTAAATTTTCATTAAAATAGTTCAATTCATAACCAAATAGTTGAATTCTGAACCAAACAAAGCAATTTTTTCCAAGAAAAAGGACTTTTCAAAAAATAATATGATTTTTCCAACATTTAGTTAATTTTTTAACTTAAAAAGATAATTTTTTTATCTATAACGGCTAAGTTACATTTTCAAAAAAAATAGTAATTTTTAACAAAAAACGATTTTTAAACGTAATATTTAAATTTTCAACAAAAGAGATTAATTTTTAACTAAAATTATGATTTTTTCAACTTAAAAAAAGAATTTTTCAACAAATTTTACCCCGAAAAAATAAATTTTTAAAACAAAACCTTATTTTAAACGAACAATGTTATATTACTACAAAAGCAAAGAATTATGAGGTAAAAAAGATCATTTTTTAACAGCAAGTGGAAATGTTCCATTTTTAGTTAAGAAAATTAACTTTAATAAAAAAAAAGAATGTTCAAATTTATATAAAATTAAAAAAACAGTTTAATTTTCAACTAAAAATAATAAAATTACAACCAACAATAAAAAAGTTAAAATTTCAGTAAAAAAATTAATTTAAAACAAAAAAAAGAACGAAGTTTCAACTAACATGTTAAATTGTCTAACTAAAAAAAAATAATTTTAAAAAAATTAAGATTTTTTTAGTCAAGGAAGAAAAATTGTTCATCTCAATTAAAAAAAAAAGAAAATCTTTAAACCAAAATTTTTTACTAAACCATTATATTTTTACAACAAAAAAAAAAGTTAAAAACCAAGAAGATGAATTTCCTAAGAAAAAATACGAACTTCAACTGTAATGAACATTTTTTATCCAAAAATGGAATGGTTACACTTTGGGTTTAAAAAATATATTTAAAAAAATTTTAATGTTGAACTAAAGAGATGTACTTTGAACCACAAAAATTAATTTCCAACAATAAGGTGCAACTTTGAGCAAAGTTATTCAATTTTCAATTTAAAAAGATCATTTTTCAGTAACTGGAATAGATAAACATTCCGTTCAAAAAATTGATTTTTAATTTAAAAAAGAAAGAAATTTTCAACTGAAATGAAGATCTTGGACAACAAAATTATGTTGTTCAGTTTTTAACCAAAAAACATTTTTTTTACAAATAATGTAATAGTATATTTTTAAACCAAAAATTTTAATTTTAAATAAAAAACAAGTTAATTCAACCAGAAAAGGCGAATTTTCAACAAAATAATTAAAATCCTGAAAAAAAGAAGATTCATTGTCAACCAAATAATTTTTTTTACCTGATTGTTGGAAAGCCTATAAAATTCCACGTCTAGTAATGTCGAACAGATTTTTTTTTAACTGCTGATGAAAATACAGCACGTGATAAATTTTTTAACAAAATTCTAGATTTTCTAAAATTTTGTACCTCGATTTTAACTTTTAGCATGACCTAGGAAAATTGTTTCAAAAATCTGAAAATTATGCGACATAGAGCCTGAAATTTTATCTTTAATTTAAGCCAAAAAAACTTTAAGAATCTTAATTGGTTCCCGAGATACGATTAAAAATGTTCAATAGTTTAGTCGACGATCACGGTTCTCGGCCGGTCTATAAATTTTCAAGAACTGTATCTGACATTTCCATAAATAAGTTTTTCTACTCATAAGGACTAAGCTTTCAAAAAATCAAAAATTCAAAAAGAAATGATTGTATGAAAAAATTCGACTTGCTTAAAAGTAGGTCATACGAAAAACTCTCACCAAGATAGTTTCAAATCACACCAATAATAACAAATTCAAAAATTTAGAAAAAGCTGCTTTATCTGTTAAAAAATTTCAAAA
>JAAAKG020147701.1:0-10406 GCA_010014905.2 Druon quercuslanigerum
ATTATAGCTTGCTTTTCCAATGCAACTAAAAAGAGGTCATCTATAAAAATATTTTTTAAATTTAAATTTAAATAAAAGTTAACTGAATATTAAGATTCACTATTCTACTTATTTCCAAAAAATTATAACTTAAACAAAAAAATACATTTTTTACTTCAAATTTGTTACTTCCCTATTATACCAATAATTTTACATACTAAAAATTACTCAAATTTTAATATGCATAGAAAAAATTATTTAATTGACGAGAATTAAAAATTTGAGAAACTTTTTGTAACTTTCGATTTTCAATAATATCGTATCGTCGGCTCACCAATCTTTGGGATCACCATACGTAAGTATACATATCTTTTTAAAGATATCATGTAATTGAATTTTCGAATTCATTCAACACTTTTTCTAGGCAATTAAAATTATTTTTTCTTTTACTTATCAAGTCAAATTTGATTATTATAAATTTGGATTTCAAACGCACTACGATTTGGCGCTACCGAATACTTAGCTGCCTTTCGCGCCTATACAAATATGTGGCGGAACTAAGAGCTATACAGTATATATATGAAAAAAACAAACTTGCCCGCCGCGTTAATTACCGGTATGTGGTGGAACTAATCTCATGCCGTATCTAGGTCCTAATATCTTTGGCGCAATTACCTCTTTATTGTTAATTTTGGGTAATTCGCCCATGCTCGACCCTCATCAGGAATGAGCCTTGAGTATGTAGGTGTCCTTAAAGCCAAACAAAACGATAAGAACCAGGAGCAGCATGAAGAGAGTAGTGTGAAGGTCTCTGGACTGTAGAGGCCTCGCTAAAAAAACAGGTGACAGCGAATCTTACTCGACGACGCCACGGGATGCGGAGATTCTTGAGCCTTCTCACTCAAGACCGCAAAGTCCTCGCAATATTTACATAAACATATAAAAATATAGGCGCGAAACCAAATTATGTTAAAATACAAAATTTACAAAACAAAGTCATGTAGTGTTAAATTTTACCCGAGGTCCCTAATTTCCGTATATTTTTTTTTAAACTACTATTGAATCATTGTGATGGTGCCAAACTACAACATCACAATTTATATTTTATATTTGAAAATTCAACTATTTGATTAAAAATTCGTGTATTTTGTTGAGGATTAAACTATTTTGGTGAAAACTCTTCTTTGGTTGGATTAAACTGTTTTTATTTTAAATTGAAATAGTTTTGGTCTAAAATGTCAAGTATTATAGGCTTGGTTGAGAATTTATTTTTTTAAATGAAAATTCAACAATTTAATAGAACATTAAATTATATAGTTGAAAATTCATCTTTTTGGTTGTAAATCCAACTGTTTCTGTAGAAAATTCAACTATTTACTTAAAAATTAGGCTATTTATTTAATAAAATAACTACTTAGTACAAAATTTTTTTTTGTTAATAATTCATAGTACCGGGTAGAAATTTTAACTGTTTTGTTGAAAATTCATCTATTTTGTAAAAAATGCTTTTTTTTGGGTAGAAAATCAATCTTTTTTTAAAATTCATATTTTTTGCTATGGATTCAACTATTTTGTTAGAATTTTATTTTTTTAGCTCATTTAAACTGGCAAAATTTAGTTTTTTGTTGAATAGCAATTTTTTTAAACTGAAAATGTAATTATTTCATTTTTGTTTGAAAAATATTTTTCAGTTAAAATTTCAATTATTTGAATCAAAATTTAACTATTTTGGTACAAAATTCATCTGCTTGGTTTTGAGGGGGAAATTCAACTATTTTGTTAAAAACTAGTGTATTTATATTCAATTTAACTAGTATCTATGTTGAAAATGAAACTATTCATTTGAAATTTAGCTACTTGGTAGACAATGAACTTTTTTGTTGAAAATTCGTAGTGTCGGGTGGAAAATTTTGTTTGTTAAAAATTAATCAATTATTATTAATATATATGTCAAATTCAACTATTTTGTTAAGACATCTTTTTTGGTCGAAAAATTTTCTGTTTTGTTGAAAGTCTTCCGTTTTGAATTTTAGATTGAAAATACAAACTTCAAATAAATATTTATTTTTTTGTTTTATTTATTAATTTTTTTAACGATATATAATCTAAAAAAGATTTCTTTATTAAAAAAGACGAAAAAAAAATGCGCTATCTAATTTCCTATAAGAGTATATTCTTCAAAAATAAAATTTTTAAATTTCGATTTTTAGTTTGCAGGGGCCAACCTTCCTCCAACTTTACCGAGTTATGTCCCGTTCTAAAATCGGAGCGCACAATTATCATTAGCAGAGGTTGACACTCACTAACGATATTTTTTCAAACATGTAATGAAATTTAATTCTTTGGGTTCAGTCGAGTATTAGTACAATCAAATTCTTAGTATCGATTGGATTTATCGATCGCACCACTGAAAGCGAGTGAGTGAGTGAGTGAGCAAGAATCTTAAATCAAAATAGCGTCTGGGGACAAGCAAACGTGAGATGCTGTCAGAGCTTTTTCAAAGATTCTTGATTAATATATAAGAAATTTCGGATCTTCCTAATTTCCCATAGTGCTTTCAGTAAAAAAGTTGATTATGCTGAGTGACTTTATCAGTAAAGATGCTTCTTTTGTCTTTTCATCGATTAGTAGAGCTCAGTGCAATTTATGTTTCATATAGTGTATTATTTATACGATTTAAAGAATAAATGTTATTAAGCCCTTATTTTAGTTATTACGGAATGAGGCTTTGGCAAATGGAATATTCGAAGTTTTGAACATTTAGATGTGATAATGTGCAGAAAATATGTACGTGATGTACGAAAGTTAAAAAGGCTTTCTGAGTTAAGACATTTCCCTATTTCTAGGTTCTTAGGAATCCTCTTTGCTGGATTCAGCAGGAATCAATATGATCGCTGCAATTTATAAAGATTGGAAAATAAAAATAAACGTATTATTGCGTTAATATATTTTTTTATTTAATTCGGAAAGAAATTGGATACATTCGGAAAGAGTAAAGTGTGTAGTCATTCGGAAATTTTCGATGACATTTGGGGAGAAATCGAAATCATTAGGCGACATTCGGAAATGATTGGGAGGAAATCGGAGAGTGGGGAATTCGGAAAGACCCGGAAAGTTTCATGGGACAGCTCGAAGTTCGGAAAGAAATCGGAAGCAAAGTTCCCATACAATTCGGGAAGGATCGGAACGGAACCTCTTTCCGAACCCTTTTCCAAATATTTTCGAAATCTTTCCGAACATTTTTTATTTCTTCTACCAGCAAAGGATATGATTAGAACAATTAAAATTCTTAATGGAACTAATGATGCCGGTATCCACGAATGTATAAAAAGCGTACAAAGAGCTCGTTTACGCTGTGACAATCCAGCCTTACTTCTGGACTTTGTAGTAGTTGAAAAAATTGGAGACCACGCCGAAAAAGCCATACGACACATTGCAATGGGAAGTTACGACGAATTATACTTAGCTTTAGAAACTAACCTTGGACTACAAAGCTCGATTGAGTTTTGCAGAGCTGAACTTGATGCAATTAGACAAGCCAGAAACCATTCAAACTTTCAGCCTTCTTTTTAAAGACGCCTCTAAGGACCTCGTGTACGCGGTATAAGCAGAATACCCTTCCGGAACGAAAAAGGAAATGCCCCTGGAGATAGAAGAAAACAGCGCGATTAAAAGATTGATAATGAATTTACGAGACGATATTTCGTCACAGGTCAGGCACTTGAAACCAACCACGCTATCAAAATCCCTGCAAGAAGCATTGGAAGCTGAAGCTTGGCAACGGGAAAAAAATTAGGATCGAATACTTAGACAAAGCCAAGTGCCTAGAAAAGCCACTAAATTCCAACACTGTCACTCGAATTTACCATTAATCGAAAGATTGAAGATGTCCACAATTGCGGAAAACCTGGTCATTTCGCATATTAATGTTTTCCGAAACCACCAAATTTTCAACTGGGACAGTACCAAAAAAGACCACCAAAGGTAAAAGCTATTCTGGAACATCGGGAACCACGAGAAGAATTTTTGGACATGGAGGAGATGACAACGAAGGAATTTTAGGAGCAGGAAAATTACAATTAATACACGGAAGAAGAAGTGATATATTCATATATAAAATTATTAGTAGATAGCGTAGCAGCAATTAACATAATTAAGAGAGAAATCATTTACAGCTGTAAAATCAACGTGCCCGACGAAGAAAATCAAGTGATTTGGATAGAATATCAAAAAGAAGTTCCTGACGGACTATACACAATGTACAATAATAAGGTAGAAATACCATATTATATCTATTCCCAGAAACCCATAAAGATACCGCAGGCAATTAAATTCAGCAGAATTACGTCTAAAGCATCACGAGACGTAGATCTTTCCCAAAAAGGGGGTGAATACCCTTCCATTTATTTCAAAAGACTGGAAAAGCTTCAAAATTGACTAAACCTGAAACATACCGAACCAGAAATTAGAGATCGAATAAAAGAAATCATGACTCAATATTCAGAAGTTTTTACTTTAGATGGAGACCCTCTACCTTGTACACATCTAACTAAACACGAAATAATCCTGAAGACCGGAAAAATTATCAACCTAAGATTCCACAAACTATCCGAGAAATACAAGTAATTTGCACTTAACGAAATAAGTGAATTACTGAAGAAGGTGATATAAGAGGGGAATAAGAGAGTCCCAATCTCCGTTCAAATGTCCACTATGGATACTCCCTAAAAAAGGAGGAAAGCCTAAGATGGTAGTAGACTACCATCAGATTAATAAAGACACTGACCAGGACGCATACCCAGTCTCGGTAATAGACGATATCCTCGACCAAAGAAATGCAACGTTTTTCTCAGCCTTCGACCTTAGTGCAGGATTCCACCAAATCCCCATGAAGAAAGAGTGCAAAAAATATACATCTTTCTCTATTATACAAGGGCATTTCCAATATAATAGGATGCCATTTGTATTGAAAAACGCACCCGCTGCCTTTCAACGTATGATGGACAATGCGTTTAATTCACTAATTGGAAAAGAATGTTTCGTTTACATTGATACTATTGTATTATTCGGAACAAAATTAGAAGAAAATATTAAAAATTTAGTGACTGCCCTGGAAAGAATAAAAAAGTTAAGCTTTAAATTAGAAATCATTCCTAGGAATAGCTGGATATTATAGGAAGTTCATAAAGAATTTTTTCTATGGCTAGACCCCCCACCAGATTAATTCAGAAGGACACAATTTTTTATTGGACTCCAAAGTGTGAAGCAACTTTTAAAAATTAAAGAACGCATTGACAACATTACCAGTATTAAGGTATCCCAATTTTAAAGAATGTTTCACATTATCGATCGACGCATCGAATCAAGGATTAGGCGCAGTGCTATCCCAGGCCGGACACACTTGCTTCTTTATTAGCAGAACCGTTATTAAAGCAGAAGAAAATTACAGCACCTTAGAAAAAGAGCTCTTAGGTATAGTATGCGCAATGAAAAGGTTACGCCCGTACTTGCTAGGAAACAAATTCTAAATCTAAACTGATCACAAAGCAGTCATTTGATTACACAATGTGAAAGACACTAGTTTGCGACTCTCACGGTGGCGATTACGGCTAGAGGAATATAAGTACGGAATTGAATATGTTAAAAAGAAGGACAACAAAGTGGCAGATAGCTTCCCAATCATTCCAAAACAGACTCTTCCCAATCCATATAAGCGATACTCTCCAACAATCGCTAAACGGTATAGATTTAACTATCTGCGATGAGCTATCAGATACCGACATTTTGAGTACAACAGTTAAACGCCCCACTATAATCATGGGTGAAATACTGCAAGAAAAAATTTAAATCCCAGCCAGAAGAATGTACAACTTAGTAGAAAGTAATGACGATCCACATAATCCCTCTAGGTCCGAAACACCTCAACAAACCGAACTTTATAATGGTTTTATGACCTTGCTCTTAAACCCAACGCAGAGAAAATTTTAAACAAAACCCAACGCCATCGAAAAACTCTGGAAAGTAAGAAACAAATAAAACATGTCAATATATAATAAAGAAGATTCGTTACGGAAACTAGGCTGGTTCATCGATGAAAATATCAGCAAGAAACTAACATTGATAAGATCTATATTCGGTTGCCCACTCTTTACGCCAATAGAAAAGGAATTGATACAGGACATGATGGAATACCTATCTAACTAGTATCCCCACTTAGGATTTCACCTATGTTTTAACAATAACCGTAAATAAAGGGAGTAGTAGGGTATTTAACGAACAATAAATCTACGTTGTTTTATTTAATAAAATGAGTGTAAGACACCTTAAAAATATACTTTTAAACTTTTAAGTTATTTTGAGGAAAATTGAAAAAGATATTGTATTATTAGTGAGCGATGTTTCGACCGCTCCGACACGGCTGGGTGCTGGAGCATACCATCATCGAGCTGGGTGACAGACCAAAGAAGACGAAATTGTCATAGGCAAGAGCATTGATAATTCTATGTGAATATATTAAAAAATGCCTAATAAGTGTTTCTTTTCGGTTTTTTTACTATACAAAACTTTGAAGCGTTTTTCTCGCGCTCAAAGTTTTCAAAGTCGGTGCCAGCCGATCCTTATGAAATTTTGTACACTATTTCTATACATAATTTGCAAGGTCGCAACGCTGAGTTTTCTATTTTTTACCATTATTATTGTTTATTTAACAATGAATAATGTTGATTTTTTCTCGAAAATCGGTGTATCCTCTTCAAAATGTTACCAAAACTTAAGGAAAAATAAATAAAATAAAACTCAGCGTTGCAACCTAGAGACATTCATAATTTAATAATTTTTTTTATATTTGTGGTTTCAGATGATCCAGTCCTGAGTTCTGCGTGGCGCGGCAAAGTAACTTTTTTCGGGGCGTATCCGAAAATTTGCTGTGACAAGCTTAGAAATGTTTTTTTTTTTGCTGAGAAATTTTGAAAATATTCTTGAAATGTTATTTTATTGTGTACAAATTACTCAAATAAATTTGTATTGCATTACTATTTTGGACCGAATTAACCCTGCTACCCCCTTACCAAAAGAAGAAAAAACTAACATCATTGAATAAGCGCATGCGGAACGTCTTGGAGAAAAGAATACTTTTGATTAAGCGAAGAAAATAGGGCAATGGATAGGTATGAATAAAGGCATTATAAGGTACGTCAAAACATGTCCCATCTGTCAACTCCAAAAAACAACAAGAATCAAGAATCAAGCTGAGGGAAATATACCAGACATTCCTCTGCAACCTAATGAAAAAAAGCCCTAGATAAATACGGCCTATTACCCGAAACAGTAAAAGGTAACAAATATATACTGAGCCTGCAAGATAGATTAACCTGCTACACGGTTTTAATCCCGATAATAGAAAATCTTCGGAGTACCCAAAACAAGCCTAACAGACAAGAGACAAAACTTTCTATCAGAAATGATGCAAAAATTTGAAGAAGCATTACAAATCACTTATGTAAAAACAACAGCTTTTCATCCACAGTCCAACGGAAACATCGAAAGATTGTACTCCACCCTAAAGAACCTAATCAAACCAAGCATCTCAGAAATAAATAATGAATGGGATGACAATTTAAAATTTATCAACTTTTCAATCAATACCATAAAAAATCAAACAACTAGATTTTCACCCTTTGAACTTATGTCTGGAAGAGAAGCTAACATACCGTCATCGGTGGCATGTTCACTAACCCTGACGTATTCGGAACTAGTGAGAATGTGGGAAAAGAAACACGAATAAAAGCTACGAAGACCTAGAGAAAGAATAGAAATAGAAACAGAAAACACGAAGAAAAGACTCAAAAAAAATATTACTCACGAACACCCCCTATACAATCCGGGAGACACATTTAAAATGATTAACAATGCTAAGTCTAATAAACTAGGCCCTTCTTGGAAAGGCCTTTTTGGAGTAATTGACTGCTTAGACAATAACAATTTACGAATAAGAAACCCGACTATGTCATGATCATTAAATATCGAGAGTCATACGTACCAGCCAACACACAGGCCATTCACAAATGTAAACATATAGATTTGTATAAAGTATGTAGACGAAAACAACCTGATGTAAAGTTGATAAATAGTGAATATTGTGAACCCAGTTTATTTAAAAGTTATTCAGAAAAAAATGTAATCAGTCACCTTACCTGATATACAAGGAAACATTGACAAGTTAGAACAAAAATTATTACAACTTCCGAAACAAATATCACACGGAGAACTTAAACAAGCCAGAATTAGCCTAGATAATACTAAAAATATCCTACAGACTATTGCCATCCACAGAAGGCTAAGTACTTCCCTACTGGAAGTAAAAAGATTGAAAAAGATAGAAACCTATGGATAGAAAAAGATAGAGATATTTAATCCTTCCCAAATGCACAATTTGCATCCCACAAACTCTATCTTTTCTTTTAAAGCCATATCCGTCGCGTCCCTAATTGTATCCCTCATACTCACAATTGTCTATCTTTTTCTATCCATGACGTTCTCAAACTCTCTATCTTTCCCTTTCACTGACTCTATCCCTTGTGATCCAATGGGCCTATCTTTTTTTATATGTTCTTATCCGTTTCAAAAATAATATATGTCGAATTTCTAACTCCTGCAAAATAGTATTAAACCACCAAGAGTTTACATACCGAACAACAAAGTTCCCTAGCTTTACGTCTTACTAGTCGAAGTTTGAACTCTGCAAAGGCCACCTACTGGACCCCGCTGGTACTAAGTCAGGGATGTACGTCAAGTAGCGCGCGCCTCGCTAAGGATAAACGTGGATAAGCGGAGGATTCGGTTGGATAGAACGACTAGGATTCAAGAAGATGGGGCTACCTGATGTTTCTCAGATAAGACAGAAATGGATTCATTTGGATAGAAAGAATGAGATTCACGAAGATAGGTCTATTTTATACTTCTGAAAAGATAGAAATGGATTCGCTTGGATAGGAAAATAATGTGTAAAAAAGTTAGACGAAATCTTAGATTGCCTAACGGACAGAAAAGGATAGAGGTGGTTAAGCTGTGGATTTATTTAGGTAGAAAGATTGGGATTCAAGAAGATAAGGCTATCTTGGATTTTAGAAAAGATATCAAAAGATTTAATGAGATAAGAAGATAGGGAATGAAAAAGCAAGACAAGATTTTGGATTGCCTAACAGATAGAAACGAATAGGATAGACGGATAGACATGAATAGGCAGAATGGAATTCAAAAGAATAGAGGCGATTGTAGATTAGATGTAAGATAGAAAATGATCGCAGGGATAGACCTGGGATCAAGATGGATACATTCGTTCTTTCTATTTCAATCTTTAAGATAGAAAATGATTTAAACGGATAGAGACTCTATCCATTTACTTCTAGCAGGGTTGGCAAGAAACTGGTTTAGAATGGTTACAATATTTAGGTTATGCCGCTTTAGGACTGGGAGCACTGTATACTTTAGGTAAATTAAGTATCCTCGATTGCATATGGATGCTTTCCGAAAACAATTAAATTATTCAGTAATAAAAATAACGTAGTCCAACAATCCCATCTTGTAACATACCACACCCAACCAACTCACAAATCATTGTCAAAATACGAAACCGGAAGCATAGTTGAAAAAACAAACCTTTAAAGATAAAAAAAACTTAGAGACTAAGTTTAATCTAAAAAGGAGGTTGTTACGAGTTCACAATTACACCCACTCTACGTCTAATTGGCATGTATAAGGCGCCGCCTCTCTGAGAAGCTCAGTTCTATACCTGTGCTCATAAACGCAAATAAAGCGCTCGAAGTCAGAGATTGACATCGAGCTTAAACGAAAAAGCCTATTGAGCATTTTCACGCTTAACAATACAGTCAAAAACATAATTGTATGTACCCTATTTTATTTCATTTTTTTCGCTATCCAAAAAAAAACTTCTTGAGCAAATAAAGATTGTTTCAATAAATAGATATTGAATAAACATTAAAGGAAATGTATGAAAATTATTTAATTATTTAACAAAAACGTAGCATAGGATACTAATTTAAAAAGAAAGTTGATATCTCTCGCTTAATTTTTAAAGATTTTGAAAATAGAAAATAAATAATGATTTAAATTATTACATAATGTTCTTAGAAAAAATCGCTACTTCAAAAAATGACAAACAATTACATTTCAATCATAAAATACAATATTTTACGTTTTTTGGGAATAAATAGTTGTTTAAATAATGTACATGTGTTTAAACAATTGAAAATTGCTTAACAAGTCATGGTGAATATTAAGATTGTCCATTATTAATTATGTGTATGAAAAAGACGACAGAAATTGCTAAACACTTACAATAATACTTAAAAAAGTATTTTTTTAATTTGCGGGTCATATTTGGGGCACTGCGGGGAGGGTGGGGGGTG
>JAAAKG020147704.1:0-10405 GCA_010014905.2 Druon quercuslanigerum
CACACTACTCCCCTCCCTACCGAGTGAGTCACGCCTACCCCGAAAGGGAAACGGCTTAATGGTGTAATAACAATTATTATATGAAAAAGCATATAAAGTTCTCATCATGAGAGGCGCAATAAAGTAAACCTTGACGGATATAAAAAACAGTTTGATTTCCTAGAAGTTTATTCGAAACCATGAGCATTTATTAACTTTTGTTGATAAAAATGTTTCGTTTAAAAAATTGCGAACTAAACCCGGAAATTATTGAGTACACGTTTATTGTTGTTGATGCAACGTTATCTCCGACAAAGCCTCAAATTTTTAATTTACTCTAAAGTCATTTACTGTCATTTAAAGTAATGTAAAGACATCCTATAAGTAATATTGAAACGTATACAAACGAAAAAAATTTGTTATATGCTTAGGTTTAAATTTATTTAGCTTTGATAGTTTTATTATTTCAAAAAGTTTATCACCAGTATCTAAAATTCTTCTCCTAAATTTTCAAATAAGGAAATACAGTTCTTAATTCTGCTTCTATTTCGTAAGTTTAAAAATTGGTTTTTGAAGACGAACGTTTAGTTTCCTGCATTCTTTATCTCCTGCGAATCAGCAAATATAAAGTTGTAAAAGTGTGTCGAAACGTTTATGATCCCTTGATACGTGAAAAAATTTCGGTTCATAATTATATATAAAAATAGGGTAAATAATTTTAAATGAACCGCAGAAAGTTCAAGACAATTTAAGTTAATTTTAGCAATAATTTACAAACTATATGCTTCTTTTTGACATTCAATTTAAAATCGAGAAAAATAAGCCAGATGTTTAATTTTAATTTTGGCATTGAGTGTAATATCAATTTCAGACTCTCGAAAGTATTTTGTTTCTGTTTTTTGTTTTTCTTGGTTATCTCTTTCTCTCTCTTCCTCTGTTTTGTGACGCTTGGGTGATCACCGAATACCATCCCGCAGCGCCTCTCACTCATCCCCTCCGCGCGGCAATATATCTCGGAAACATTAAATGGAGGATCAATAAATCGTGGTTTGATTCTAATTCTAATTTTGTTGTTTCCAGTTTTAAATTGTACAATGCTAAGCAAATCCCCTGAACTTAATGGTATATTGGACATTTTGTAGTACCAAGAAATTTTTCTTAATTATACAGAGCAAAGAAGTTAGACATAGGTTAGTTCTTGTCAAAATTCTTTAATAATAGCCAGGTGGAATATATTACAACCAACTGCAGCCCATAGGAGCTAATAATTCAAACTGAAATCTCTTAAATAACTATAATTAAAAGCGTATAGACCATCTTTATAAATAATATTAATTTTAATAATATTTTATACTTACGCTTGAAATGCAGGAAGCCCCCGAAAACAAGGAGTAAAATTTTAGAACAAATCTTCATTTGCCCTTAATGAGCAAACAAATGGAGAACAGAAATGAAAGCTTTGATGAAGTTTCTAAAAGAACTGACACGAAAATCGTTGACTGCTGGCCACGTAATGCATTATTTATTCAGTAAGGTAAAGAGAGTTGATTCTTGTCTACTCATACATCTGAGTAATAAATCCAGTGAATACAAAGATTTTTTTGATTCAGAAGTTTCAAGAGTCAAAATAATTTTCCTTATCTTTTAAGTTGCTGTCTCATTTATGAGGAATAATTATTCAATGTTAAAAATAACACAGCGACACAAAAAAATCTTTATCTGGCTCTGGAGGTCAGACCACGTTTATCATATGTTTTTGGCGTCCCTGAATCTGATTTAGAGGTTTCGTGAAACCTACTAGTTTACAATATATTCATAAACTTAAGACAATTGAACCTTATTAGAAAATACCTATAATTTCTTTAGAGCAGCTAATTTTGTAATTGAAAAATAAAAACTGTAATTGAAAAAGAAAATACTTTGACGTTTTCTGAGTCAAAATTTTCGAACTCGGGGTCACAATTTATATTTGTCTTTTGGTCTAAGGAAATGTAACTTTCAATTAAGATCAATTTATCTGACAAATTGTCTTTAGTTTATTAGTATATTTTTGCCCTACTATACCATGTTCTCTTTTCTTTAAAGGATCTATGCAAAGGGTTTTTTTACGTTTTTTAACTCTCATAATAGTTTCTCTCTTTAGCAAAATCACAGAATATTTTCCCAGGAAAACATAGAGAAGCAATCAAAATCTTAAAGCACTCTAATAACATCAATAGGGAAAACGGTTATAGTACCAAACCGATTTGGCTTTCGGTCCTCCCGGATTTGTAAGTAATACTTGATTGGTTAATCAGGTGCGTCCTGCCTACATGGTGAGCGCTTTAGCAAATCACAGGCTTCGTAGAGGGTATACATAAGAACAACATAACGTGATACCTCATTTTCAGGTCGACACTGAAGATGTGAACTGCAACGTTCACGAAACGTCTGAAAAATTCGTATTCTTTGTTGTAAGAGCCAAACAGAGAACTGTTGTCCTAATTCTAATGGTGGATTTAGATACAGCTTGTCAAAAACCATAAGAAATATGTCTCGTTCCAAAATCTAGATGCTTTCCTTTTTTTCTTTTTTTTTGTGTTTTTTGAGGTTGTGGTCGATCCAAGACCCGGTTGGCCAATTCCGTTAGCGGATTCGGATTCAGCTTCTCAAAATACAAAGAAACATATATCTCGTTACCAGATCAAAATGCTTTTCTTTTTTTGTGTGGCTATGTTATCACTCAGTTTATATTAACAAATAACTACGAATTTTAAAAAAATAGTTTAACTATCAACCAAAATAATAAATTTGCAAAAAGTAAGATTTATTTTTACGCAAATACAAAATTTTGTAACACAATGTATTAATTTTGTACGAGGCAATTGAACTTTTAGAATATAAAAAGAAATACAAACCAAAAATGTAGCAGCTATAGTTTTAGATCAAACAATTAATTTGTGATGAGAAAACAGAAAATCATAACTTTTTAAGTAAACAATATGAATTATGAACAAAAATGTTTGATCTTCTACCAGGTTGTTACATTTTAAAGGCCAACGGATAAATGATCTGAAACAAGTTGCGTTTTAAGTAGAATGATAAATGTTGTTTTTAATAAAATGAATTTTTCACAAAGAAAATCACACCCTAAACAATGTGGTATATTTTCAAATAAATTTTTTTTTTAACGAAACAGTTAATTATTAATATTTCAATAGATTTTTCACTCCCCCTTCCCACTTTCCAAGGAATTTTACATAAAATGTTTAAGACGAGAAAATTTTTTATGAAGCATGATTTACATCTATCACGTAGCGCATTACATTTTTATGTATAGAAACAAATTTAGTTAACCGATGAGATTAAATGAATAATGAAATTAAATAATTATTGCAAAAGCAAAAATCTAAATCATTATTTGAATAAACAGTAAAAGCTTTTTCTCATCGGGCAAAAAGGTCTGCCTAAATTTCAATTAATACTGCCTTTCGTTCAAAAAGAATCTAAAATAAAGACACAAATTGGGAAAAAATATCTTAAGTAAGATAATCATTTAACTTCTCTCGCAAACCGTGAGATTCTACTTATAAGAAATCCGTTGACCCCCTAAAGTTCCCTCAACGCCCTAGTTAGTTTTGTATGGAGGACCTCGTGAAAATTAAATCGCTTGCGCTCTTTCCTTCTCACCATTTTAACCAAAGGTGCACTATATACCATGTTATCTTGTTGAGGCCTCACTACATATATGTGATTGGTAGGTGGATAATCTCCTAATGGGGAATCTGGGTTTGGCATATGATGGTTATGTTGGTTTTGAGGGTACACTGCAAAATTTGAAGCCATATAAAATAGTTGTTCTTCTACACCTAGCAGAGCATCCTTTGGAAAATGATCATTAGCAATATGAGCGGAGTTTTGACGAATCTCTGCGATCCATCCAGAAAATTTGGTGTGCCCTATCATTATATAAATATAATAGCTCCGAGGATGAGTCCGGTTAGGTTTTAACCAGTGCGGTAGGAAAGATGGATCATCTTCACTAAATAATCCATCCAGGACACAGCTATCTTTCATTGTCACAGAAACTACGCCTTGGAAAGCACGAGGCTGTCCATCTGCACCTAATTTTTTAAGAAAAATTTACATTTATGAACTCTGTGTACGATCCATCATATTAAAAATATTTAATTGAAAGTCCTTTTTCAATTTTTTATTAGGCATTGTGGTCATTTCAGAAATTTATAAATCAGTGGAGTACAGCAAATCGATGTTTATGTAGAGTTTGTTCTGGCATTTAATGTCCATTTTTACATTTTCCTCCTATTGAGAAGGTATTGGTTTTATGCAAACTTTAACTTTGTAGGTTTTCATCAAGTCTCCACGTTTTAAGGCCACCTGACTCAGAAAGAACGATTCTGTCTGTCTGTATTATCTAAGCACGATAACTTTTGAAAGATTATTTTTATTGGATTCAGCGTTGGCACAATTTTTTAAGGCATAAAAAGAAAGAAAAATTCGTAAACTATCTATTTTGGATGAAAAATCAAAGAGTAATAGCATTTTCAAAATATTTAAGAGTATTTTTTTTAGATTGGAAAGTTCTATGTACGACTAAATATATATATATATATATATATATAAGTCGGAAACTCAAACAATTTAACCCAATGCCTATTTTCGATAGAAAAAAAATTATCAGAGTTATGGCATTTTCAAAATCGAAAAAAAAAACAAAATGAACATTTTAAGACAAACAACGCATGGTATAAAAATAAGTCAACGGAAGAAAAACGTTGATTTTTGAAGGCTTGACAAGATTATGATGACAACTTTTTGGATTTTGCTGAAAACTTGAAAATTTAATTTTTGATCATACAAAGAATAATAAAAAAACATATGTTGCGGTAAAACCATGCAAGACACGGGAAAAAAATTAAAATTTTCAGTTTTTAAAAAAAAATTGTTGTTTTTAGTTGTAAAATGCTTAAAAATCTAAAAATCTGATTAGAAGATAATTTTAAGATAGGTAGAGGTTTAGGAATATAAAAAATAAAATTTCAGACATACCACACATGTTATGAAAAACGTTAATAGACAAAAGGACTCATAGATAGGACTCGTAGTTTTTGTTTTAATTAAAATTAAAAAATTTAATTTTTCGAAAAATGGCACAAGCGACGAAGAAAATTAAAAGACGAAAGTTGTTCAACAAAAAAATATCTACAAGTTTGTTTTACACTTTGATTATGAAAATACTTTAAAAGTAAAAACTAGCCTGCTTAAAAAAAGGACACAAGATACAACAACATTATATTAAACAACATTTTTTGCCTAATTTGCATCTGGGTTGACTGTGAACAATTAAGTTGATAGAAAAACGAAACAAGTTGCTGGTGAATTTTTAATAAATTTTTATTTTAATAGAATGCGCTTTTTTTAATTATAAAAATAAGACAATAAAAATACTTTTTTTACAATTATAATGCTTATTTGAATGGTAATAATATAAATTTAATTAAATAATATACATTTTTCAGGGTTGTTAAGAACAAAATTTAACGCAAAATAATAAAAACAAATATTAAAGTAATCAATAAAAATGAATTACTTTATTTGGTCTAAGTTTTACTTTTCTTTTTTCTTGCTTCGCCGAATTTTTGAACAATTTTTTAAGTTTTATTATATCCTGAATGATTTTAAAATTGTTTGAATTGTCTTCACTGTTCGGAATTTGTTAAATTTTTGCGATATCACTAAATGAAATTAAAAAAAAAATTATACTTATGTCATTATAATACACATGGAATTATTGTAACTTTCTTGTAATACTTATAATTCTGCAGAAATCAAATAAATTATACAGAAATTTCGATTTTTTTTGATGATTTGAAATCTTTACGTTACAACATTAATTATTCTAAATTTTTTCAAGTCTTTCATATTCATTTAACTCTTCTAAATTATTCTGAAGTTTCTAATAACTTTTTAATTGTCTGAAGTATTTTTATTTCTCTGATATATTTAAAAATCTATTAATGATTTTAAATTTTTTTTCATTTTCTAATCCTGTGGACATTTTCTAAGATTTATAAACAATTCGCCTAATTCTTAATAATTCTTCAAACTCTTCTTAATCCTCTCAATACTTTAGAATACCCTTCACGTTAGTTTGGACTCATTTATGTCTTTTGGATATTTTTAAGCACTCATAGAGTGCAAAATTATTTACAATGTTCAAACCAATTCACAAAATTCAAGAGAATTTAGATAATTAAAAAAAGAATACAAAATATTTAAAAGAATTCATAAAATGTAAAGAACTCAAAAGGTTTAGAATTCAGAAGAATTCAGGGAATTCAGAGGAATCAGATGAATTTTGCTAATTAGTAAGAATTTAATGAATTCGGAACATTTCGCATTATTCAAAAGAATTCACTGAATTCAAAAGAATTTCGATAATTTATAAAAAAATGAACAGCATACTGAATTCAGAATAATTCAGGAGAGTTACGAAAGCATGAAAGACTTGATCAAATACAGAAAATGACATGATGTACTGTAAACATTTCAAGCAATAAAAAAACTTAAAAATTCTGTGCAATTCGTTTGCATTCTACAGGGTTCAAAATATTTTTAAAAAGTCAGAAGAATTCTGCGTGCATTATAATGATTTTAAAATCATAGAAAAACATTTTGAAAATGCATTGATATCGATTCCTACTGATTGATTGACAAATATGATTGTTCAACAAATTTTTTTCACTTTTAAGGGTAAGTTTTAGATTTTCGAAGAATTTCACTCATACTTTGTGTTTGATCGAATCTTGCCCACTTTTTTTCTTGCTGACATTGTTTACACATGTAATTATTATTCTTTTTTCAAATTTTCTTCCCATTGAGTATGGATGATTTAGGAATAAAAAATGTTTAAAGAATGACATGACGTTTTTAACAGAATTGACTACTCCTTGAAATCATTCAATACCATTCCCAAATATCATTACAAAAAATTACCAACTATTACGTTTAAATTAGAAAATACGATTATTAATTAAAAATTATGTAATTTTCCTTTAGTAATTATTGTATAAAAAATACGACAGAGATAAATTGAACCTTGATGGAGATAAAAAACAGTTTGATATTCTGGAAGTTTTTTCGAAACCATGAGAATTTGTTAATTTTTGTTGGTTAAAATTCTTCGTTTAAACAATTACGAACAAAAGTAGAAATTATTAAGTACAGGTTTATTTTTGTTGATCCAGCGTTATCTCTGCCAAAGTCTCAAATTTTTAATTTAGTCTAAAGTTTTTTATTATCGCTTAAAATAATGTACGGAAATTCTATAAATAATAATAAAACGTATGCAAACGAAAAACAATGTTTTTAAATGCTTAAATTTAAATTTATTTAGCTTTCATAGTTTTATTATTACGAAATGTTTATCATCATGTATCTTACATTCTTCTACTAAATTTTCAAATTAGAAAATACAGTTTTAATTTCTGCTGCTATTTCGTAAGCTTGATAATAAGCTTAATAATTTAAAATAAATCGCAGAAAGCTCAAGAAAATTTGAGTTACTTTTAGCAATAATCTACTTTTTGACCTTTACTTTAAAACCGAGAAAAATAAGCCAGATGTTATTTTAAAAATGTAAATTTATAACTCTTAAAATATGTAAGTTATATCACTATTTGTGAATTATAACGTAAATTATTTTAAAAAATACAGCTGAACCTGGATCTAATTTTAATTTTAGTGCTAAGCGTAATATTGAATCCGGAGTCTTGCAACTATTTTGTCTCTATTTTTTGTATTATTAAAAAAATTTCTCTAAACTATGCAGCCAAAAGGAGGTGCAAATGGGATAGTCTTAGGCAACATTGGTACATAATAGCCAGGTGGAATACATTAAAATAAACTGCAGCCCAAATGGATTAATCATTCCAACTGAAATCTCTAAATTAACTTTAATTAAAAACGTATGTACTATATTTATGATGAATATTTGTTTAAATAATATATTACACTTACTTTTGGAATTCAGGAAGCCCCCGAACACAAGAAAAAAAATTTCAGAACAAATGTTCATTTGTCCGCAGTGAACAAATAAATAGAGAACAGAAAATAAAGCTTTGATAACGTTTGTGATAGAACTGACACGAAAATAGTTGACTGCTAGCCGAGTAGTGCTTTATTTATTCATTAAAGTAAAGAGAGTCGATTTTGACTACTCATACACCTGAGTAAAAAATCCGGTAAATACGAACATTTTTTTGATTCGGAAGTTTCAAGAGTTAAAATATTTTTCCTCATCCTTTAAGTTGTAGCTGTGTAAGGAATAATTATTTAATGATAAAAATAACACAGCGACACAAAAAAATCTTAATCCGAGTCTGGAGGTCAGGCCACGTTTATAATATGTTTTGGCGTCTCTGAATCCGATTAGCAGGTTTTGTGAAACCTAATAGTTTACAATATACTCATAATAGTTTCTCTCTTTAGAATCTAGCAAAAATCAGCCATCATGTCTTTATTCCATCTACCCTGATATCGTCGTTTTATTACTTTCATATCTAGATGAAACTGTGTTCCTTGTTCTTCGCTGTAATCTCCAAAGTTTTCGAGACACCTATCGAGATATGAATCAACAAAGTGTAATTTTAAATTCATCAAACATCCCAGTTTCGAAAGTTCCTAACCATCTTGCCCACCTTTTTTTTAGTTGGGACTCTTATTTTTAACCAGGAAATTCGTCGCGACTGCTTCACAACGCTTACAAGCTTCCTTTTTAATGTTAGTCATTGAATGGACAAAATTCGTGTCCTTGAATAACATCCGTATCTGTGTTCCATCAAATACACCTCCTTTCAATTCACCATCAGAAATAGTTGGGAATTTTTTCCCTATGTACGTAAATAATTGGTCATTCGTATCTAAGGTTCTAACGAATTAATTCATTAGATCAAGCTTGATGTAAAGGGGTAGAATGAGAATTTTCTGGGAATCAACTTGTCTTTCGTTGATAATGTTGTGAGAACCGGATTCGAAGGATTCTTTCTCACGCTAATGTGTTTTCCGGTAATCGTTGGCTCGATCTCTGCTAATCCACAGGCACGAGAAGCATGGTTCTTTCGTGAAACCTGATTATTGTCCAATTATCATTGTTATAATTTTGAGATCACTACAGATTTTTAATTTGTGATTTACGTACTTCACTTTATCTGAAAGCCTTTTCACCTTGATGTACTCCTCTTTGATACCTGTTGAGTGAGTTATCAGAATCAGTGAGCTATCTCTTTTTTCAGTAGGGTAGCCTGATTAGATTAAGTTACCCCAAAAATACATCAATATATGTTTTGCTCAATTCTTTACAAGCAAAACGGGCCATTTTAGCAATTTTAATGTGTTTCTTGATAAAAGATTTAATTATTTCACTATGATTCACTATGATGAAAAAGATAGTTCGGGTTTCCATCGTGTACAAAACTACAAACTTTGCCGACGTTTCGTGAACATTGCAGTTGCCTTTTTGAGGGTTGAAGTGATACTGAGGTATCAGCTTATGCTGTTCTTATGTATACTCTCTACGCTGCCTCTGATTTGCCAGAGCGCCCCGCCATGGAGACAGGACGCACCTGAGTGGCTAATTAAGTCTTATTTAAACATCCGGGAGGATATAACTTTTTATTTGATAGAACAACCGTTATCGCAAAAACCCACAATATTCTTCCAAGAAAACATAGAGAAGCAATCGAAATCTCAAAGCACCCTAATAACATCAATAGGGGCAAGGGTTTTAATACTAATCCTATTTCGCTTACCTGCCTTCCGGATTTTTAAATAACACTTGCTTGGCCAATCAGATGCATCCTGTCAACATGGTGGGGTGCTCTGGCAAAATACAGGCATCCTAGAGAGTATACATAAGAACAAGATAACCTGATACCTCAGTTTCAGGTTATTCCTGAAGAAGTGAATTGCAATATTCACGAAACATCTGCAAAATTCGTGTTTTCTAATGATAGGATACATGTCATAATTCATATTTCGATAGAAAAAAATTTAGTTTTCATTAAAAAAAGTTGAATTTAACATAAAAATATATGAATTTTTAACAAAATAGTTCAAACTTTAAACCAATATTAAACTTCTTATCAAAGAATATTCTCCTGCTAAAGCAATCGAATTTTTTGGGATAAAATATGAATTTTAAAGAACAGAAAATTTATTTTCCAGACGGTAGTTCAGTTTCAACCCAAGTAATTAATAATAGATGTTCACGTTGTCGACCAGGAAAAATAATTTTTTAATTCAAAAAAAGTTTTGATTTCTCAGGAAAATTTAATTCCCAACAAATCGTGCCGCTGCACAGTGGGGCGAAATGAAAAAACGATGTTCAAAATAACCTGTAGGTCCCAATTCTTAATCGATTTTCAAT
>JAAAKG020147705.1:0-10405 GCA_010014905.2 Druon quercuslanigerum
ATTAAGAATTCGTATTTTTTATTGAAAACTCAATTACGTGATTGATAGATAAATTACTTTGTCAAACATTTAATTAATCGATTCAAGATTTAACTGTTTTATTAAAAATTAACGTTTTTTTATAATTATTATCTTAGTTGAATACTTAACAATTTTATTCAATATTTATGTATTTTATTGTAAATTCGTCTTTCTTGGTGGCAATTTAATTTTATTTATTGAAAATTTACCTAATTGTTTGAAGATTTAAATATTATGTTAAAATTTTGAAATCGTTGTCAGTTCAAAATTTAACAATTTGGTTAAAAATTTATGTAATTTGTTATAAATTAGTCTATTTTGGTTTGAGAATTATCTTTTCGGTTAAAAATTTAACTATTTTGTTAAAAAAAATTTTTGTTGAAAATTGAAATTTTTTTGAAAAGTTTCCTTTTTGTTGAAAATTCAACAATTTTATTGAATATTTATGTATTTTGTTGTAAATTTATCTTTTAGATGTAAATTTAATTTAATTTATTGCTGAATTAACTACATGATAAAAATTTAACTATATTGTTTAAAATTTCTTTTTTTATGAAAATTAATTTTTATAAATAAAAATTTAATCATTCCATTATTGGTTAAAATTTGATCGTTGATGAACAATTGGTAAACAAGATTTTTTCTTTGCAAATCAATTTTTGTAAATGTAAATTTAACTATTCCATGAACAATTCGCGAACAACGTTTTTTATTTTCAAATCAATTTTTTTAAATGTAAATTTAACTATCCCATTTTTGGCGTAAAATTTAACAATTTGGTCAAACATTTATTATGTTCTTTATAAATTCGTTTCTTTTTGGTTGGATAATAATAACTTTTTTGGTTAAAAATAGTAACAGTTTTGTTAAAAAAAAAGTTTTTTGCAAATAAATTTAAAAAATGTAAATTTACTATTCCATTTTTGGTTAACAATTTACCTTTTTGAATTAAAAATTAAATAATTTAGCAGACAGTTAAATTATTTGGGTAATTGAACTATTTTCTTTAGATTTGCCTTTTGATTTGAAATTCAGACTTTTATGTCAAAAATTTTCTACGAAATTCCCCTTTTTTGTTTAGAAAATGTAAACATTTTGTTAAAAATCAATCTTTTTTGGTTAAATTCAACTGTTTATAATAAAAAAATATCAAATATTATTTTTTTCGCTGAGATTTGATATTTTTTCATTGAAATTTTGATTACATATTTGATTGAAACTTTTACATCATGCTAAAAATTCATTTTTTGTGAAAGATTCATTATTTTAATTGAAAATTGAAATATTTTGTTGAAAAGTTAAAGAATTTATTAAAAATTCAACTGCTATATTTTTCGTTGAGAATAAATCTTTTTTTTTATTAAAAATTCAACTACTTGTTCGAAATCTGAATTCATTGCTAACAATTTATTTTTGCTGTTGAAGATTCACAATTTTATTTAAAAGTTAATTTATATAATTCAAATTGTAATTATTTTCTGGAAAATTTAACCCCTTGGTTAAAAGTTGAACTTCATTCTTAAAAAATTCATTTTTTTGGTAGAAGAATCATAATTTTAGTTGATAATTTAATTATTATGTATAAAGTGTAATTATTTTGGTAAAAATAAAAAAATTTTGTCAAAAATTCAGATTAATTCGAAATTCAACTGTTCTGTTGAAAATTCAATTACTTGGTTATAAGCTCCACATCGTTTTTTTAAATTTATTTTGTTTTTGAAAATTCATCAGTGTATTTTAAAATTTAATTACTTTGTTGAAAATTCAACAAAATTGTTGAAAACTAATATTTTTCGAAATTAAACTGTTTTGTTAAAAATTCTTTTTTTTATAGACAAAATTTATTTATTAATTATTTTATTTAAAACAATTCATTATCCCATAATTCCCCTATTTCATTAAAAAATAGTTTTCATAACCCTGTTTTGAGAGTATTTTAGGCTGTGTACTCTGTGAAAATATTATGCTTGCATTTTGTTTGAGACAAAACACACTGAGTCCCATATAATAACAGTTTCAGGGGTTGCCTCGCAATAGCCTTGTTACCAAATCGGTTCCCTTGAAACGTAAACACTCAGGGCCGCTTGAATCGTTTCCAAATGGAATGTATAATATTGCGCAATATACTCGACTGAGTACTCGCCCACTGCGGCCCTTCCGAAGCGAGAGTCGCAAACCGTCTCTTGTCCGCCATGGATTTTATTGCAAATGAGACGCATGTAGTAATTTTAATCTATTTTGGCATTTACTCAAAATCACTCGTTAAAATACAATTATCAATTAACTTTTAATTTACCAATAATTTTGTTTTATTTCCCTTTTTACGAAACCAATAAAATCCCCTGCTTAAAAACCCATTCCATAAAAAGATATTTTATTAAAACTATATGCCAGGCCCCAGAATCATGGAGTAATTATGACCACCTTGCAACTGTAGGGCAATTTAATTTTACGACCTTTTCATTGCAACAGGGTCGATTGTCTTTTTCACTGACACTTGCTTATTTTATACTTTCACCGGAACGTGTATTTCGGGAAAGAATTTCGTACGAGGCAGCACTTAACTTGGATGTGGTCATTTCTTAATACACAAAAAAGAAAATAAATAAAAAATAAAAAAAAATGAAAAAATGTCCGTCGTCAAGATCATCCTCTGTATAATTGATAGAGTGGTAAAGTGACGGAGAGAGAGAGGTGGAGATGAATCACGCGATGCATATACATATACATATACGTGCTGTTAATACGGCCGTAAAGCCAACCTGGAGTAATAATAAAGTGATAATAAAAATAAAAAAATAAAAAATATATAATGCAGAATCGTCTCGCGGACACGCCACGGGGAGTTTATTACGTGGTGCCATATCGTGTAAGCACTGTGAGCGAGCAACAGGGCCGCAAAACCGGCGCTTTTGTGACGGTCTAATAACTTGGAACGAATCCAGTTCCCTTTGTCTGCGGTATTATTAGTTTAACCCTGAATGGGAGAATGAGAGACTCGTCTCGTTCCTTATACTCCATTACGGAAATCGTCTCTATTCTCGATTCTCGACATAAATTGCCCTATAAAATATAACTTTGCTGCACTTTATAGCACGTTGCTGAATTCGTTCTTTTTTCAAAACTTTATCTATTCTTCGTAAACCTTTTCACATTTTATTTATTTTATTCTTAAGATAGAATAGAATAGGACTGCTTGCCTTTTCAGAGGGCGAGGGACGGTTACGACCCTTGATTTGGAAGGGCCGCAGTGCGCAAGTACTCAGTCGAGTTTATTGCGCAATATTATTCATTTCAATTGGAAACGGTGGAGGCGGTCCTGAATCTTTACGTTTGAATATCCCCGAATTGTGAGAGGAGGCAACCCCTGACACTGGACTGAAAGCGAGAGTTAAGTGTCGTATTATAATATTATACTGTGTAAAAATTGTATAAAATTCATATTGATAAAGACTTCACAAATATTCCAAAGATTGCACAACCATTTTAATAATTCAAGGATTCACCATGATTTCAGAATGATTTAACAAAGATTTCAATGATTCCCCCAAAAATTTCACCGGGTTTGTAAAAATTAAAAAAAAAAAATTAAAAGATTTCACTAAAATCCGACGAAGTTTGCAATAATTTAGCAAATACTTCATAAGATTTTCAAATATTTTGCAAAGATTTCTAAAGAATTCACAAAGACTTCACAATGATTTCACATTGATTTCAGAAAAATTGTAATGATTTCCCAAATATTTCAAATAATTCGCCAAGATTTCAGATAAATTTCGAAGATTACAGAAGATTTCAATGATTTTCTAAGATTTGAAAGGATTCGGATAGATTTAATAGTATTCACAAAAACTTCAATGACTTCCCAAAAAATTCAATATGCTCACAAATATCTTGACTCGGAAGGGCCGCAGTGCGCAAGTACTCAGTCGAGTTTATTGCGCAATATTATGCATTCCCTTTGGAAACGGTTCAGGCGGTCCTGAATCTTTACGTTTGAAACCCTTCAAATTGTGACAGAGGGCAACCCTTGACACTGGACTGAAATCGAGAGTTGGGTGTAATATTATAATATTATACTGTGTAAAAATTGAACATAAATAATAAATAAAGGTATAAAATTCATACTGATAAAGATTTCACAAATATTTCAAAGATTTCACAACCATTTTAATGATTCAAGGATTCACAATGATTTCAGAATGATTTCAAAGATTTCAATGATTCCTAAAAATTTTAACGGGTTCGTAAAGATTTCAAATAAATTAAAAAGATTTCACGAAAATTCGACGAAGTTTGCAATAATTTACGCATAGATTTCACAAAAATTGTAATGCTTTCCAAAATATTTCAAATATTTCGGAAAGATTTCAGATAAAATTCAAAGATTGCAGAAGATTGCCCAAAGATTTTAATATTTTCACAAACATTACCAAATGTTCTAAAAAAAATTCCAAAAATGTCTAGAAAATTTATGATTTTTGAAACATTTTACATAGATTGAAAATATTCCCCGAATATTTTACATAGATTTTAAAGAGTGGATAATGATTTTCCAAAGATGTAACTAATTTCACAAATATTAAGAAATATATTTTTAAAATATTTCCAAAGATTTCAGAAAGATTTCAAATAATATTTCAGGAATTTCACAAACACTTTAAATATTTCGCAAAGTTATCAGATAAATTTAAAAGATTTTAAAGATTTTTTGTTTTTGATAATATAGCTGAATAAAGATGGGGCTTAGTTGTAACACCCCCTTACCCATTTTCCAGTAGAATTTCTTTTTTCATTATCTCAATATAGAAAATAAAACCATATCCCATTTCCATAGAAACCTTCATTTTCGTTATGAAAATAGTGAGAATAAAACTATAACCCATTTCCAGTAGTTTCTTTCAACTAGACGGATAGCAGAAAAGGGGGGCTCTAGGATGTAGTGTATTTGTTAAAATGACTATAAATTGAAAAAGAGATAAAGTTGAGGAGGAACACAGCAATAACCCTTTTCCAGAAGTTGTTTCTTTCATTATGCGTAAAAAGTGAAAATACAAATATATTCTATTATCAGCAACCATTTTTTCATTGTGCGGAATATGAAAATACAACTATATGCCGTTTCCAGTAATTCCTTTAAAAAAGAAGGATAATTAAAAAGGCATTATAGGATATAGCGTGTTTTTATAAAATGGCTATATTTGAAAAAAACAACAAAATACAACTATAGCCCATTTCCAGCAGTCTTTTTCAACGAGAGGGATAGCAGAAAAGGGGCATTCTAGGATAAAGCGTGTTTTTTTTAATGGCTGTATTTGAGAAAAAGGTAGGACTGTGTAGAAAAAAATTTCCCCTTTTCCAGTACTTGTTCCTTTCATTATGGGAAAAGTAAAAATAAAACCATATCCCATTTCCAGTCATCTTTCTTTTCATTATTTAAAAGGTAAAAAAACTATACACTATTTCAAGTAGTCCTTTTTAACTAGAAGGATAGCAGAAAAGGGGAATTATAGGATGTAGCGTGTTTTTGTAAAGTGGCTATGTTAAAAAAAATAAAACTGAGTGGGAACACATCGATGCCCCTTCTCCAGTAGATATTTCTTTTATAATGTAAAAAGTAAAAATATAACCATATTCCTTTTCCAGTCCCCTTTCTTTTCATTGGGCAAAATGTGAAAATACAACTATACCCCGTTTCCAGCAGTCGCCTTCAACCAGAAGGATAGTAAATACAGGTATTACAGGATGTAGCGTGTTTTTGAATTGTGGTTATATCTAAAAAAGATAGGGCTGATAAGGAACACATACGTACCCCTTTTCCAGAGGCTTTGTTTATTTTAGAGCTAAAAATACAACCATACTCCATTTCCAGTAGTCCCTTTTAACCAAAAGGATATCAGAATAGGGACATTCTAGGATATAGGGTGCTTTCTTAAAGTGAATACATAAAAAAAAATAGGACTGAGAAACCAGAAACCAGAAACCTTTCTTTTTATTATGTGAAAGATAAAAATACAACTATATCCACTTTTCCTGTAGCCTCTTTCAATCAGAAAGATACCGGATTAGGGAAATTCTAGGATGCAAGGTGTTTTCTTAAATTGACTGTATTAAAAAAATCGAACTGAATAGGAAAACACTATTGCCCCTTTTCCAGTAGCCGTTCCTTCCATAATGTAAAAAGAGAAAATTCAATTAAATGCCATTTCCAGCACCCTTTCTTTTTATTATGTAAAAAGTGAAAATAAAAAAATATATACCATTATGTAAAAGGTAAAAAAGAACTATGTCCCATTTCTAGTAGTCCTTTTTAACTAGATGGATAGCAGAAAAGGGGCATTATGGGGATTATGGGGATGATGGAGCACATCGTTGCCCCTTTAGCAGTAGATATTCCTTTTATAATGTGAAAAGTAAAAATACAACCATATCCCTTTTCCAGTAACCTTTCTTTTCATCAGGCGAAACGTAATAATACAACTTTACTATGTTTCCAGCAGTCGCATTCAACCAGAAGGATATTGAAGAAAGGTATTATGGGATGCAGCGGATTTGTAAAGTAACTATATCTAAAAAAGATAGAGCTGATTAGGAACACGTACTCACCCCTTTTCCAGAGGTTTTTTTTTATTTCAAAGCTCAAAATATAACCTTTCTCCATTTCCAGTAGTCCCTTTCAACCAAAAGGATAGCAGAATAGGGACATTATAGGATATAGGGTGTTTTCTTAAAGTGGTTGTATAAAAAATATACGACTGAGTAGGAAAACACTATTGCCCCTTTTCCAGTAGCCGTTCCTTCCGTAAGTTAAAAAGTAAAAATACAATTATATCCCATTTCCAGCACCCTTTCCTTTTGTTATGTAAAAAGTGAAAATACAAATATATACTGATATGTAAAAGGTAAAAAAGAACTATGTCCCATTTCTAGTAATCCTTTTTAACTAGAAGGATAGCAGAAAAGGGGCATTATGGGGATGTAGCATGTTTTTGCAAAGTAGCTACGTTAACAAAAGAAAAGATAGAACTAAGTGGGAGCACATCGTTGCCCCTTTACCAGTAGATATTCCTTTTATAATGTGAAAAGTAAAAATACAACCATATCCCTTTTCCAGTAACCTTTTTTTTCATTAGGCGAAACGTAATAATACAACTTTACTATGTTTCCAGCAGTCGCCTTGAACCAGGAGGATAGTAAATAAAGGTATTATGAGATGCAGCGTATTTGTAAAGTGGCTATATCTAAAAAAGATAGGGCTGATTAGAAACACGTACTCACCCCTTTTCCAGAGGTTTTTTTTTATTTGAAAGCTAAAAATACAACCATACCCCATTTCCAGTAGTCTCTTTCAATCAGAAAGATAGCAGATTAGGGAAATTATAGGATGCAGGGTGTTTTCTTAAATTGACTGTATTAAAAAAAAATCGAACTGAGTAGGAAAAAACTATTGCCCCTTTTCCAGTAGCCGCACCTTCCATAATGTGAAAAGTGAAAATGCAATTTTAACCCATTTCCAGCACCCTTTTTTTTGTTATGTGAAAAGAAAAATACAAATATATACCACTTCCAGTAGTCCCTTCCAACCAGAGTGAGAGCAGAAGAGGAAATTCTACGATTCGGAAGATTAAAAAAATAACAGTTTGGATAATTTAAACAGAAATCAAACAATTTAGAATATTTAAATTTATGAAATTACGTAACGATATTTTATTTATTATCAAGTAATGGGACATTTCAGTATGCTTTTTCGCAGAATTCGATCCTGAGGCGAAAATATTCTATTTTTCGCTTTTTTTCTGAAAAAGCGGTTAAAATGTGAAATAAAATTTCTGTTTCGGTTAACTTGTATCAAACAAACCGGAAATGCTTAAGGTTTTTTTTATTTGATATTCAACATTAAATCTTGAATACGACAAAAAATATTTATCCTACGAAAAAATAGGTCAGTTTCGGAATCAGCGCCTCTAAATTTATGAAGAAATACCTTCAAAATCGAATAAAAACAAATTTAAAGAAAATTTTTTTTTGTAGTGTGATTACTGAATTTAAAACTGAAATTTTGAATGATTTAATAGTAAAATTGTCCTGGTATTTTTTATATTTGAATTTAAAAATAGAACATTGTGGAATTAAAATTCGAAACCCCCAAAAATGAAGAAATTTGGCACTAAATATTTACGAATATAAACTTTTAAAGCAAAAACAAAAATTAGTTTCAGGGCCTCACAAATTTTACTGTTCTAGAATCGCACATTCCAAACTATAATTATTAATTGAAATTATGCTGTAAAATATGATAAATATTATTAGAAAGTACCATCTCATATCTTTATAAATTAATTAATTAAATCTTGAAGCGTTACAAATTAAAACTTTCCAAACATTAAGGGACCAATATAATAATATATTATTTCCTCACGCATAATTTTTGTATTTGATTAAAAACTGTATTTAATTTCGTTAAAGAATTCATTTTATTTTCTTCAAAAATGTATCTATTTATTTATACTGAAAATTGAATAAATTTACAAGTGAATTTAGGAATTAAACACTAAATTTACGATCGGGTTCATAAAAATAGTATCTTATCGAATAACGAACGAGTCACCTCAGTCAACAGTTTTCCTAAAATAAAAGCCGTCTCTATTTTTTATCTTACATTTTAGTTTTCGAATTCCTGAAATATTACCAAACTAGGGATCTACTCATTAGATATAGATCCGACATTAATGCGCCATGAAATATTTTTCCTGTCGAGACTTTGTCTTAAGGCTGAAAGCAAAAGACAGATCCTAAACTGTAGAAAAGTTGTTTATGTTTGTGAATGGAATGACTGCTCTGGTGGTCTGCCGGGGGTAGGACCTCGAAGAGCATCAACCCCTGTGTAACTCATCTGCAGAGACAACGTTTTTACGGCAGATTTTAATTTTAACGACCGACTTCGGATTCGTTTATGGGCCTTGTGTATTATTTTATCGGGCCTCCCGATCTGGCCACGACGTCCGGCCAAATATTGTACCCGCGCCTTCCCCCCACCAGGGTCCCCCTTATTATGTCTATGCAGACCACGATCCTGTAGTATCGACAATAGGGTGGTCCAATTCTTTTCTTTTTTTTTTAATTTTCATGCATATCGGCTGGAAATTTGTTTGAAAATGCGGAGAAAATTTATTAAAAAATTAATAAGAATCGATAATGAATAATATGAAGAAGATTATGAGATGTTAAATCCTTCTTTTTGTTATTTTAACGCCTGGGTATATATTTCATGTATGTAGACAATAGTCAAATCGACCAACTCCAGACAAAATGGTTTTTTATTATTGTATATTTATTTTATAAAAAACGTAATTAAAACGTATGAATCATATGATGTTTCCTCTTCAGATATAAAAGAATCTAAAATTAATAATTCGTATTATTCATATTTATACGCATCGACTATAGTATTGCGGCATCATGTTTTTGAAATGGATTTTTTTACAATTCGGACAAGAAGCTATGATTACAACTAAAGAATGGATTAATAACAATAAACAACTGAAAAGAGCATGGGCGAAAAAGGATTTTTTGATGGAATGCAGAACTAATAGGGTACATCCTAATAACATTTCTAATTGTATTTCTGATTTTAAGGCGATACATATGTACAGTAATTCGTGTAAGAGAAAATTATTACATATTTCTGAAAATTTTAAAAGACAGTTAAGACAATTGGAAATCAAAGATATACACAATCATATTGAATTTTTAACTACGAATTTAGAAAAAATCAGAACCAGATTAACACGTTTAGTCCCTGCTTCTCTACTGATAAACATTATTGAATTTCAAGATGATTTGAATTTTAATTATAAATATAATCAACATAGTATGAATCTTCATAATAAACTTCTTAATTTAGTCAAAAACCATAATAATAATAATAATAATAATACAATTAATTTAAATAAAACATACATTAGAATCAGATAATAATCAAGATTATAAAGATCCATGGATTATTAATATGTCAATGATTGATATATCAGAAGAGGTTGAAGACATTTTACGTTTAGGAGAAAAATTTAAATCCAATTTTGTTTCTAACAAAAAAGAATATATTTTTCAGATAATTAAAGATTTAGAATCCAACATTCATAAATTACCAGAAAACTCACATGAATAATTCCGACATAAGATTCTTAATGTTGCTTCTAATTATTTAAATAAATCTAAACAAATCAGTGAATCAGATAGAATCATTACGAGAAATATTAAACTTACTAACAATTTTATTTAAAAAAAAACAAAGACATTCTAATTACACATGCTGATCAAGGAGATGTTACAATTGTGGTAGATAAGAATGATTATGAACAAAAAATGACTAACAAAACAAAAT
>JAAAKG020147706.1:0-32240 GCA_010014905.2 Druon quercuslanigerum
TATGTAAGTAAATCATTTTCTTTAAATGATAGGCGATAAACTTCAAGATTAATATTATAAATCTAAATTAAATTAAAAATATAATTACATTTTTTTGAAAATATTTATTTATAATTATAATTAAAATAAATTAAAATTTTAATTTAACCCTTTAAAGTTGAACACTTTTAATGTTAAATTTGAAATTGTTTGCTGTTTGAAGGCCTCGAGATAAAAACTGTTCAATTTCAACGGCTCCTACTTTTGACGTATAATTTTTGTATATTTATTTCAAGAATCCTTAATTTTTGATTTCTAATTTAAAATTTTCAAAATTAAAATGTAGTATTTTAATGTTCCATATTCTATTTTCTAAATTAAAAATTTTGATTAAAATTATACCTTAAATTAAAAATTCAGTTTCGAGAGCTTGAATTTCAAAATTTAAATAACCGGAACTTATTTTGTTTTTAAATTACCCTTTTTAAATCCAATAGGTACTGTGATGACTGGAATTGGAAATCAATTTGAATTCAAGAATTCAACCGTAGTTTTACAAAAAAAAAAATCAAAATACTCATTTCATCAAAGGTTTTTCTAACGATTGAAATGAATGTTAAAAAAACGAAGAAAAAAAACGAAGCAGAATGAGAAAATATGATTAGAAGCTCTTTACGAAATAAATCGATTATCACGTGACAATAAGACATCGACTGACAATGAATAACGAGAAAGAAGACACTAAAACGGCAGAATGCATTTGATAATGATTATATTATTTTTATTAGATTCGATCTCTACTGTATTGCTGTGTGTAATAAATAATCTGTGAATTCTGTATTCCGCGACTGAGTGATGTGAGCACGAGTTGCGTGTGTTATTTCTGTAAATGTAATAATGTCTTCGATTGAATAAAAAGCGGGACAGGTAGCTTAGGATCTGAATGAATGGAGAACAGTGTCAGAATAAGTGAAATATGACAATACATCAATATATGTGTGAAAAAACTGATTATTTTATACTTTCCGATCCCTTTTAATATCTCAAAAGGCTGAAAAATCTAGAAAAATGGTAACACGAAATTAATGATCTTTTTTTTCATTCATAGAAGCAGCTTAATGTTACTGGATTAAACTATTTTGCTGAAAATTCGCTTTTTTCTTTGGAAATCAATTTTTTAACAGAAAATTAAAATATTATATATTTGATTGAAACTCGATAGTTTACAGTTGAAACTTCACGTATTTTGTTAAAATTTAATCTTCTTGGTAAGAAATTAATCTTTTTGCTACAAAATGTAACAGTTCGATTGACTTTTTTGTATCTCCTGAGAGAAAAATCTTTTTTAGTTAAAAAATTCTTTTTTTGAGTTTGTTTAATAATATTTTTTTTTTTAAATTTGTCTAATAAAGTTAAATATCCTATCATTTTAATTGAAAATTCATCACTTTATTTGATAATTTTTTTTTCATTGAAAATTTAAATAATTAACCTAACATTTTAACTATACAATTTTTAGTTTAAAAAGAAACATTTCTAGTAAAACAACTCTGTATTTTATTTTTAATTGAAAATTTATATTTTGTTGAAAATTTGAATATTTGGATCAAAATGGATTTTTTTTCAGTTTAAAATGCAGGTTTTTAAATTTTAAAAATCGGTTGTTTTATGGAAAATTAATCTTCTTGGATGAAAAGTCAATTGTTCCATTTTAAGAATTATAATTTCAGTTACAATTAATCTTTTTGGTTTAGAAGTCAACTATTCCAGTTGAAGATTCGTCATTTTAATTGTAAATGTAAATATTATACTGAAAAGTCGTTTTTTTTGTTTGGTTGAGAATTAATTTTTTAACTGAAAATTGAACTATTCCATTTGTGTTTAAAAACTTATGTTTTTTGTTGAAAACCCAACTATTTGGTTTAAAATTTTCACTATTTTGCTAAAAATTCATATTTTTTTGTTAAAAAATCGTCTTTTTGATATAAAACTAACCGTTTTGGTTGAGAATACAACAAAATATGTTAAAAATTTTTTTTTTTTATTTTTGATTGAGAAGTAATGCTTTAACTAAAAATTTAAATATTACATTTTTGCTTGAAGATTGATATTTTTTGTTAAAAATTCAACTACGTTTTTAAAAAATTTAGGTTTTTTCTTAGAAATTCCTCTTTATGGTTGAAAATTCATGTTTCTAAAAATTCGTCTTTTTCTTTTAAAATCCAACTATATTGACTATATTGACTACAGTTCAAGTGTCATCATTTTATTTGTAAATATAAATATTTTTTTGTGAAATTTTTTTTATCGAGAATTAATTTTTTGAAAAAATTTATCTTTTTCGCTGAAAACTCAACTTTTGTTGTGATATAAAATACTTTTTGGTTGAAAATTCAAATATTCAAAACTCATCTTCGTTAATTGAAAATAAATTTTGTTTACTCTAAATGTTAAATTCAAATTTTTGTTGAAAATTTATCTTTTTTGGTTGAAAAATCAACTTTTTGGTGCAAATTAATATATTTAAATTAAAAATTCGCCTTTATCTTTAACTAGGATAGTTAAAGATTCATTTTTTCAGTTAAAAATTCGTCGCCGGTTCAAGATAGATCATTTTAGCTGAAAATTAATCTTTAGAAAGATTTAAAAATCAACCCTAGCTCAAAATTTATCATTTAATTTAAAAATGCATTACTCTCATTGAAAATTGAACTATTTTCTTGATTTTTTTTAGATTGAAATATTTTGTTGTGGCTTAACATACATTTTTTTAAATAAAAAATTTAACTAATTAAGTTAAATATTTCATCTTTATTAGTTAAAAATTCATGTATCTTGTTGAAAATTCATCTTTTTTGGTAGAAAATTAACTTTTTAACTGAGAATTTAAATATTACATTTTTGGTTGAAAATTTAACTGTTTGGTAGAAAATTGACCTTTTTCTGTTGAGAAACCAAAAAATTAATTAAAAATTCATCTTTTTGGTAGAAAATTTTATAAAAACTTTATATTTAGTGAAAATTTAACTATTTTGTTATATTTTTGTAATTAATTTATTAAATGAAAATGTTAACTGATCCCTTTTTTATTCAAAATTATCGTCATTGAAAATTAATGTATTCTGTTACAAAAAATTCTTTTGATAAAATCTTTGATAACTTCTTGGTTAAAAATTGATTTTTTTTAACAATTAACTTGTATATTGAAAAATCGCATTCGCTAGAAAATCAGTCTTCATGGTCGAAAATTAATTTTTTAATTTAAAATTTCTGGTTTAAAATTCAACTATTCTAGTTGAAGATACATCATTTTAGTTAGAAATTCGTAACTTTAGTTAAAAATATTCAAACTAAACTGAAAATTGAACTACACATTTAATTTTTGGTTGAAAATTTATCTTTTGTTGAAAATTTAAATATTTTGATTAAAATTAATTTTTTTTTCAGTTGAAAATGCATGTTTTTAAATTAAGTCGCCTGTTTTATGGAAAATTAATCTTCTTGGATGAAAATTCAATTGTTCCAGTTTAAGATTCATGATTTTAGTTACAATTAATTAGTTATAAATGTAAATATTTTACTGAAACGTCTTTATTTTTGTTTGGTTAGGAATTAATTTTTTTAACTGAAAAGTTAACTATTCCATTTTTGTTTAAAAACTTATATATTTTTTGAAAATTTAACTTTTTGGTTGAAAATTTCCACTAATTTGCTAAAAATTCATATTTTTTGTAAAAAAAATGCTCTTTTTGATATTCGTCTTTTGAAAATTTGTTTTGTTTTTTTTTTTATTGAGAAGTAATGTTTTTACAAAATATTTAAATATTCTATTTTTGGTTGAAGATTGATATTTTTTGTTAAAAATTCAACTACGTTTTTAAAAAATTCAAGTTTTTTATTAGAAATTCTTCTTTTATGTTGAACATTCATGTTTTTGAAAATTCGTCTTTTTGTTTGAAAATCGAACAATTATAGTTTAAGATTTTAGTTGTAAATATACATATTTTTTTTGTGAATTTTTTTTTATCGAGAATTAATTTTTTGAAAAAACTTATCTTTTTTCGCTGAAAATTCAACATTCGTTGTGATATAAAATTCTTTTCGGTTGAAAATTTAAATATTTCAGTTCAAGACTCGTTTTCGTTAGTAGAAAAATAATTTTGTTCAAATTTTTGTTGAAAATTTCTATTTTTTGGTTGGAAATTTAACTATTTGGTTGAAAATTAATATTTTTTAAATTAAAAATTCGTATTTTTATCTTTAACTATTCTAGTTAAAAATTCATTATTTTAGTTAAAAATTCATCACTGGTTGAAAATTCCCAAGACATTTATTCACCTGAAAAACATGGAATTATCAGGGAATTTTTATATCCATGGAAAAACGGGAAATTTGTTCGAGATCCTGTTCGAATTTGTTGTTTGAAATTGTAATATGAAATTAAATAAAAATGTTTTTCATTTAAAAAGAAACTATTGAAGCTATTAAGCTATTAATGAAAAATGTTTTTCATTGAAAAAGAAGCTTCAAATTACTGGATTTAACTTTTTTTAATTCTTTTTTTTTGTAATAAGTTTTTTCAACTGCAAATGCATTTATTCTATTTTTGGTTGGAAATTATTTTTTTCTGCTGAAAATGTAGCTATTCAATTTTTTTAAAGATAGATCTTTATTAGCGGAAAATTTCTATATTTTCTTGGCAATTTTTTAGGGTTGAAATTAAACTATTCTAGTTCAAGATTGATCATTTCAGTCAAAAATGCATTATTCTCGTTAAAAATTGAACTATTTTGTTGAAAATTCGTTTTGTTGTGGCTTAACATAAATTTTTTTATTAAAAATTTAACTAATACAGTTAAATATTTCATCTTTAATTGTTGAAAATTCATGTATGTTGTTGGAAATTCATCTTTTTTGTTGGAAAATTAACTTTTTGACTGAGAATTTAACTATTACATTAATGGTAGACATATGATTACTAATTGGTAGAAAATCTATCCATTTCTGTTGGAAAACCGACTATTTAATTAAAAATTTTTCTTGTTTGGTAGAAAATTGTATAAAAAGTTTATATTTGGTAAAAAATTTAACTATTTTGTTATTTTTTGTTAAAAAAAATTATTTTTGAAAAACAATGATCGAAAAATCGTCTTCGGTGGAAAATCAATCTTCGTGGTTGAAAATTAATTTTTTAATTTAAAATTTCTGGTTTAAAATTCAACTATTCTAGTTAAAGATATATCATGTTAGAAATTCGTAACTTTAATTAAAAATTTTTAAACTAAACTGAAAATTGAACTACATATTTAATTTTTTGTTGAAAATTCAACCTATTTTGTTGAAAATTATTCTTTTAAGTAGAAAATTCAGCGAGTCACTTTAAAACTCTTTTTTTTCGTTAAAAAGTAAACTATTCTGGTGAAAATTTAACTATTTCGTAGAAAATTCTTTTTTTCTTGGTAAAAAATAATTTATTGCTTGAAAATTTGAACTATTAAATTTGTTATAGAAATTTACTGTGGTTGAAAATTAATGTATTTTGTTACAAATTTGTATCTTTTGCTAACAAATTAATCTTGGTTGAAAATGGATTTTTTTGCTTAACAATTAACTTTTATATTGAAAAATTATCGTTAAAATTAATTTTTTTCATTGAAATTTTTTTTGTTTAAAATTCAAATATTACGTATGAAGATTCATCATTTTAGTTGAAAATGTTTTTTTTATTTCTATAAAAATTTATTCTTTTGGTTCAAATTTATTTTTTTTTTTTACTTAAAATTGAATCATTTCATTTTTTATTGAAAATTCAACTATATGATTAAAATATATTCTTTTTTGGTTCAAAATTAAACTATTTGGTGTAAAATTCATGTTTTTTTTGTTGTTGAAAATTCGTCTTTATGGTAGAAAATTAAGTTTCTTGTTTGAATTCCTATCTTTTTTGGACGAGGATTCAAATATTTAATTCAAAATTCGTCTTTTTTGTTTAAATTCAACTGGTTTTTACGCAAAATAAACCATTTTTATCGTTAAGATATAAAATATTACATGTTTTGTTGAGAATTTATCTTTTCTAGGATAAAAATTTAACTGGTTAGTTAAACACGGAAGTAATTAGTTTAAATTTGAATTACTTTATGAAAAATTATTTTTTTTCTTTGTTCAAGATTCAAAATTTTGGTTGAAAATGAATCTGTTCTTATTGAGGATTCAATCTTTTTTGGTTCAAAGTGGTTTTCAATTTAAAATTCAAATCTTTTTGGTTGAAGTATCGTCTATTATATTACTAGCTTCGTTGATCATTTATCTTTTAGTGTTAAAAGTTTAACTACTTGGTTTTTTAATTTGTTAAATAATTATTTCATTACAAAATTTTTGTAGTTGAAAACTCATCGGTTTAGATGAATTATTAATGATTTTGTTAATTTTTTGTTTAAATTAAATTTTTTTACTGAAAATTGAACTATTTGCTTGCAACTTATTGTATTTGGTTGAATTTTGTTTTATTGTGAAATTTGAACTATTTTATTAAAAGGTAAAAATACAATATTTTAAACTTTAAATGTTAGGACTTTGGAGCGGTTTAAAGTAAATCGATTAATTTTACTCAAAAGATTATACTTCCCTATTTTCGTCAAAAATGTTTATTTCCCGCGTTTTTACAGGACAAATTCACGGAATTTAGGAACAAATTCAATTTAATTATGTTTTAAATATTACTTATTTCATGATTCGATGATTATGATAAATTTAAGAATATTTTGCAATATTTTTTGCCAAAGATTTTTAAATTGAACATACTAATTTAATTCCTAGAAACTCGTACCAATTAGATATTTACAAGGTCTGGAAAAATCATTATTTATAATAAACTCGCGAAATTGTAATATTTTTCTAGGATTTGAGTAAAAAAATAAATAAAAAATACCAAAACCCAAGTTTGATTAACTAAATTACTTGTAGAGAAAAAAGAAGACCTTCTTGCGTATAAAAGAGCGTGGTTTATAATTTATTTTTCCATACAAAGACATGAGAGACCAAATGTTGATATTTAATTTGCCAAATAACATACATTTTTTGTCACTTCTAGTAAGATTCGAGGATACTACGGTCGTTTGGATTCAAGAGGTACAAGTTTACTGTTGCTTAATATATATATAATTCGTCGGGTTTTCTTCCCAAAAATAAGACAACGTTTAAAAATAAAGTTCAGATTAAGTTGACATTTGAGCTTTTCCATCGCCTTTACGCACCTCAGCCCCTAAAATTGTGTGCACGATCTCGATTATTCTCAAAGCATCTTATTATTAAATTCCAAAATTACCTGAGGAGTTTAATTAAAATAAAAAATGACTCGAACTTTGAAAATAAAGTCCAAGTACTGTCCGAAATTAAAAACAATTTGGGCGATGCTGCACCTTATTTCAACTAAAAATACATGCTGAAGCAGGGACTGAGACCGTGTCGCCAGTCGATTCGCAGCGATATCAAAATTATTTCAATAACTAATATTTTGTCCAGTAAGCTCCTCTAATTTGTGAATTTTTTTTTCTATATATTGAAGTACATTGATCGAATTGAAGACATTCAACACTCGTTGTGTATCATGTGCAATTATCTAGGCTTAACAACCGTAAATTTAGATAGCGATTTAAATTTAAAATAGCTTTGTAATTTTAAAATATAGAAAAATTTCACTACTTTGAGGAACACGCGAATCGTGAGACGAAACGGCTTCTTCGCTCCTTTTCGAAACTAATTTCGCGCACCATCCATTAGAATAGAATAAAATTAATTTAAATTACTATAGTTATCGCTTATAATTAAACATGTACATTACGTTCTTAATTTTAAACACTTATCGTCAGTGGAGGGGCTTTTGTCGAACAATACTTCTATCTAGATAATATTTTTTTACTTTCCAAAAATTTTATTACGATTATCCAAAAAGGTGAGTTCTACACTTCAAGTAACAGAATCTCCTTGTGACAAAATATGTTGTTCACAGAGAAAATTAATATGCGATGTTTGAAATCCATTAAAAAAAACACCATTTTTTTAATTCTATAATTTTTATATAAATTAGATATTCAATTCTCTTTTACTCTACTTTGCAATGTTATTATTTGTTTTACAATATAAATTACAGACTTTTACAACAAAAATACAAGCTTATATTTTTGCCAATTTCGATTTCCAATTTCCAAACCTTTTTCGACTGAAAAATTCTGAAAAATAAGATTCCCCACATTGTAAAATTCCCGGATTAATTACTTAATTTATTAAAAATACAATAATTAATTATCGTTATCAGGAACATTATTTTGAATCCTTAAAGTTTCTAAGATTCTTGTTTGAATTTAAAATAACTAAAATTGAAAAAAATGCATATAAAAATATATTTTTGTCAATTACTGTTATTTTATAGTTCGGATATTTTATAATTTTACAATTTGATGTTGGTAGTTTTATAATTTAGAAATTTTATTATTCGGAAATTTTCCAATTCCAGAATTTTACAGAGACGGAAATTTTACTTTTTGGGCCTTTTCAATTGTCACTAATAAAATTCTCTAACAATTTATAATATTCCCGAATGAGAAAATTCTCGCATTTAAACAATTAAAAAATTGTTTTCATTAAATTTTATTTACTTATTGAAAATACAATAATCAAATATTTTTATACAGAAAATTATTTTTAAAACTTAAAAACTTTAAATATTCAAAATAATTATTTTTTAAATAAAACTGCTAGATAATGGTATTGGTTATAAACAAATAATATTAATAAAAAAATTTTACTAATTGTTTCAATTCGGGAATTTTCTAGTTCAGATATTTTACAATTCGGTAATTTTTTGTCGGAAATTTTATTTTTCGGTAATTTTATAATTAAGGAATTTTATTATTCGAAACTTTTGTTTTTCGGGAATTTTCCAATTCCCGATTTTTGTAGTGTCGGGAATTTTACTTTATGGGACTTTACGGTTGCCCCTTATAAAATTACCGAATAATAAAATTTCACAATAAAAAATTTCCGAATTTAAACATTCAAATGGTTAATTCCACATAAAATTTTTAGGATCCTTTTCTTAGATTAGCAAAAATTGTAAAAAAAATAAAAAAAAAAATAAAGAAGGTTCTTCGAATTCGAAAAACATGAAAAGATTTTATGGAAAACCCACTTTTGTTATTTGTTGCAATATTCTTTCAAAAGTTTCTGCGAAAGTTTTTCGTAAAAGATGCAAATATTCAATTTTATGGGAAAAAAATAAAAAAAATAAAACTGACAGAAACGTTACATTTAAAATCATTGACTCAAAATGGAAATCGACTTTTTATATTTTTAAACTAATCAACGTTAATTTGTTATTTTAAACTGTTTTCAAATTTTCTGACGGACCAAAAAAAAAGTATGCTAAAAATGAGAAGAATCATAGAAAAAAATGGAACATTTAAATGAAATCAATTACCATAGAGTTAAAAAAGACAATCTTTTCTATAAAAAATAGACATTAAAATTAGAATACTTTTAACTTTTCGAAATTTTTTACTCTAAATCCGAAAAATACGTGTCGCTGAATGTGTAGAACCTGTATAATTTAAAATGGATTCGATCATATTAATAATTCCCATTTGAAGATACATCATTTGCAATTGATTTGAAAAAATATTTTTTTATTAGAAAGGTCCAGGACACTCGATGCCTTATTTAAACTTCTCATTAAATTAAAATGTCGAGAGAGCCCCTCCACGTTAGTCGAAATTTCAATTTGTTAATGTTGTATAATACATTTTCCTATAATGGCCAAATTGACGTGTTTCAGCACAAGCTCGAAACTCGATACAAAACTAGGAAATCGACTCGCTTGACAACATTTAGAAGGTACAAATTGCTTTCAAAGGTCAGTAATAAGACCTTTGTCGCCCGTCAATTTCCAACCGTTTCAACGTCAATCTGTTGTACTAATTTTCGCTTTACATCTTCCACGATTATTATTTTGTAAAGAGTCCTGACTTTTGGGATGGTTACACATCATTACGGAAGTATTACGTCTTTGCCGTAAATGTATGAACGAATGCGCAAAAATGCAGAAATCGTCTATGCGATAATCAAGCTTTCCTTATTTTTTGTGTTTTTTTTAATGAATTAATCATTCAATCAATTAATTATTTGATTGATTACATTTATTTTGGCGAGACTCGAGTCCCGCGCATCGAACATGTGTATTATATTAAACTGGCCACGGATATCGGAGACAATTGAAAAATCGCACTCGTGAAGTGGTCGTACAAAAATAAAAATTTTGTCGAAATACTTTTCAACTAAAATTTTTTAGTCTGCGGGATATTTTACCTATCAGAAAGGTTCAACCAATATTAAATACGGAGGTTGTTGCAAAGTTTTAAATATATATATTTTTTAAGCGAAATTAAAAGAGCACTAAAAAACGAATATAATTACTTCATAACAGTTTTTTAAAAGTTTTTTTAAATGTTTAAAAAGTATATTTTTAAATTTTTGCCAGTCATTTTGATTGGACTTGCGTCTAAAGTAATCATTGTTTATTGGTCAACAATTTATAAAGAAAGAAGAATCATAAATAACGAAATTCTTAATTTTTGCGAACAGAAGTCGTCTTTGCGAAATCTTTGGGAATATTTGTAAACCTTTGTAAAGTCTTTAAAGTCCTGGAAATATTAAAAAATTTTAAATATTTGAAATCTTTTGAAATGTTTAAGAACTTTGTGAAATTTTGATATTTCTATGAAATCTTTTTAAATGGTTGTAAAATCTTTGAAATCCTTGGATTCTTTGAAATCTTTGTGAAATCTTTCTTTAATATTTGTTTATTAAAAATTTTGTGGGAAAAATATGATATCTTTTCAAATTTTGCAAATTCTTGAAATATTTTGAAATCCCTGTGAATTCTTCGAAGCTTTTGAAATATTTGTGAAATATTTTATAATATTCTAAAAATTTGGAAATGATTAAAAACCTTTGAAATGTTTTGAAATCTTTTAAATCTTGTGTAATGTACCTTTTTCGAAATCTTCACGTTTTTATGCAGTCTTGAAAATATTTGAAATCGTTGTGCAATCCTTTGAAATATTATTAAATTTGGAGTACTGTACCTTTTTTGAAATCTTTGAATTTTAAAACTTCATGAAGTATTTGTCAAATCTGTTGTATTAATTTTAAATCGTCAAAATTTTTGAAATCTTTGAGAAATCTTTTTTCAATCTTTATTTGTGCAATATTTTGTGTTCACATGAAAAAATTTAAATCTTTTGAAATCTTCTCAAAATTATTGATATCTATTTAAGTGTTAAAAATATTAAAAATCCATGAAATCCATTCAAAAAAAGCTTTGAAATATTTTTAAATCTTCGGAAATATTTAGTCATTTATTGAAATCTGGTTTTTACTCAAAAACTGAGTGGTCAACTCCTCGAAAACTGTTTTAAAAGCAAAACAGAAAGTCACAGAAAGACACACTTTTGAATATATAATAATTATAAGGTACAACAAAATATTATGAAAGATTTAAAATTCAGATTTAAAAAAGAGGTGTCGTCTCTTTGAATTTGTAATCAATAATTTATTTGTAATAAGTACAATCAAATAATTTACCTTTCCCCCTAAACGACTAGTTTGCGATATGAAAATTAATTTAATTCTACAATGCTTCTTTCCCTTATAAAATTGATACACGTATTTCATTATTTCAAAAAAGAGCGCCATTCACAGCCAATGAGACTGCTGATCCGGCGCATGCGTACAGAGAGGGAGCAGAAGCTAACATAACCTAATTTTTAAGTTTATTATTTAAAACGTGTTTAAAAATGATAAAGAAGAGACCAAAAACATGTTCAAAATGCTCAAAATTTAATTCAACCCGGCATTTGCAAAGTGTGGGAGTGTCAATTGTGTCAAAAGTCGACAAAAAGGTCAAAAAAAAGTCTCCAGCTGCCGTCTATATACGTCGTTAGTCAATGGAGCCCCTGCATTATTCTGATTGGTTCAGCGTTTTGCAGGATGTGGCTTCTTAAGGTAGTAGAGTTTGAATATGATTTTCTATACTATTTTTCATCTTTTTTTTTTCTTCTGAAGTGGTATTCCAAAACTTTTTGAATTAACTAAAATTTTTCGAATTTTATGCAGCATTTAAATAATATTACTTAAAATTTATGCAACTACCCCATTGAAAGTTGGTTATGTAAATGAAATTTTAATCGAAATATCCAAACGAAGTAGTGAAAAACTTTGATTTCTACTTTTAGTTTGGATTTTACTATTAAAATTTAATATTCTTCACAGTTTCTGATCGATGAAAAGCTCGGCACTAGTAAATACTTTCAGGCTCCTATTTTTTTTTCACTCTTGCGCTATACCAAAGATATTATAATCGTTTATAATATATTTAGCTGTATACAAAAGATGCTGCATTTTGGTAAAAGTTTAGTATTTCAGTAGAAAAAAACGTCGCACATTTTTAGTTCCATTAGAAACTTATAAACAGCAGTATGAAATTTTTTGATCGGAGCTCTGCGAGAGAAATGGAGGGAAGTTTTTTTTCCGTTTTCCGTGAGTCTGGCAATTGCAGGATGACCAACTGAAATCAGTTTAATGAAAATAAAAATGATTTCGAGTCTCACCCTGATTAAAAAATTTATATTCCGACGCCACACTTTATAAAAAAAATGACCACTGAATATGGTTAAGTGTAAACCAGATCTATCAAAAAGTTCCGTTGACAATAGAAAGATTAGGAGAATAAAGATATTGAATCTAGAAATATAAAGTTGAAATATTTCTCAAAAATATCACGGAAATGCGCGTTAAAGGAAAGAGTATGAATACATATTGTGCCAGTTCATACGCAGTTGTACCATTTGTGCTATTTGTAGTATAATTAATTGAATTGGTTCAGAGAATTCGTAACTTTCGGAAATTCTCAGCACCTTGTATTTTCAGAAAATCGTTCAATTGCTCTTCTCCCCTGAAATCGACTCGACCCACCGATACGCTCTAAAAGTTTTATCACAAAAGAAACTTTTACTTGTGTCAGTGCCCATTTGATCAGGGACCATAATTAAATCAGGAATTTATTATTAATAATGTTCTGTTTCAGTATTTTTAAATATATAAATGTGAAAAAATATTACCAACCAAGATAAAAAATAATTTTACAGAAATTAGTTCAATTTTTAACTGATATGGTGAATCTTCAACAGAAATAGTTGAATTTCAAACAAAATACCTGAATCTTTAATTGAAGAAGACTATTTTTTATAAAAATTATTTTTTTAAAATGAAAATTAAATTTCTTTAGCTGGAAAATTACCTACTTAAGTTGAAAATTTATCTCCTTATTCGAAAATTATAGTGTTTTGTTGAAAATTCTCTTTTCTTTCGTTCTTAAATATTCTTTTTTATGATGTTGAAATTTTTTTCGGGTTGAAAATCCATTTTTTGTTTGCAGATTCATCATCCTAGTATTCAACTTTTTGTTTGAAAATTCATCTATTTTCTTGGATTTTTTTTCTTACTCATTCATTTTTTCAACTGAAAATTCAACTATTCGAGTTTTAATAAAAAGATGTAAAAAGATTTAATAAAAAGATTTAACAGAGATCGAATAGTTAAATTGTCAGTTTAAAAAATTAATTTTCAACCCAAAAAAACAACGAATTTTCAACAAAATAGTTCAAATTGGAATAATAAAATTTTCAATACAAAAGCTTGATTTTCAGCCCAGAAAAAAACGAGTTTTCAGATAATAGATACATTTTCAACCATAGAGAAAAATTTTCAATAGTTAATATTTCAACCGAGAAAATTAATTTTCTACCAAAAAGTATCAATTTTCAATCAAAAATTATTTATTAACTAAGATAAAAAAGAATTTTAAACAACACGGTTAAATTTTTAACGAAAATGATCAAATTTAAACTACCATAATGAATCTTCAACACAAATTACTAAATTTTCAACAAAATAGAAAAATTTGCAACCAAAGTGATACATTCTTAATTAAAATGATGAAAATTTAAGATATTAATTAAATTTTTTACAAAGTAGTTAAATTTTTAACCAAGTAGTTGAGTTTTCCTTAAAAAAGATCTTAATTTTGAATTTAAAAAAAAGAGTTGAATTTAAGCAAAATATAAGAATTTTTCAAATAAAAAAGATTTTTCACTCAAGAGAGAGAAGAAACTTCAGTAGAACTGTTACATTTTTAGCAAAACATTGAATTTTTAATAAAATACACTAATGCACAAATTGTAGTATTTTCAAATTAAAAAGACGAATTTTCTTTAAAAAAAAGTTCAAATTTCGACCAGAAAATATCAATTTTCAATCAAAATTTAATTTTCAACCAAATAAATAAATTTTTAGAGGGAAATTTATGTTTTATTAAAATTTCGCGTTTTTGGGTTAAAAATTTAACTCTTTTCGTAGAATAAAATTCATACATTCTTGCTCATAAGTCAACTGAAATAATTTTTTGATGATAATAATTTTTCCTGAACATTTGGCTTTTTTATTAAAAAATTCATCCTTGTTAGTAGAAATATTGCATCTTTATTGGATAAAAATAGAACTATTTGGTACAGAATTAAACTTTTTTGTTAAAAATTCAATCTAAAACTTCAATTATTTTGTCAAAAATGTATTTTTTTGATTCAAAAATTTATCTTTTTCCGTTTAATTTTTTTTTTAATGAAAATGCAACTTTTTGGTTAAAAAATTCTTGTTTGTTATTTAGTTGAAAATTAACTTTTAATTTATAATTCAGCTATATGAGTAAAAGTTAAATTACATTGTTAAAAATTTATTTTGTTGATGCAAGGCCTTTGGCTGAGAATTTAACTGTTTAGTAGAAAAGCCTGATTTTAATTTAGAATTAATTTTTTACCTGAAAATTTAAATTCCATTTTTCAAGATTCATCTTTTTTAATTTAAAATGCTCCTTTTTTGGTAAAAAAAAGAATTTTTTAGTTAAAAATTTCAATTATGTTGGGCGAAGATGTATAAGTCTCGTGAAAATTAAATTTATCCTGAAAAATCATACCATTTGTTTTAAAATTCAATTTTCGTATCGAAAATTCGTCTTTTGACGTGAAGGTTCAACAATTTATGTAAACTTTATTGTAAAATTATTCTTTTTTTGTATAAATTTCATATTTTTTATTGAAATATAAACTATGACACTTTTCTGTTGGGTATTTATCATTTCAGGTTGAGAATTCAAGTATGCCGTTAAAAAGTCATATTTTATAGTACAAAATATTTCGATTGAAATAAATTATTAAATTAAAATTTTTTTAATTTGTGTCTGAAATACTGTTTTACTCTGCTTAAAAAATATTCTATGTTCCCTCAACTGCGTGAGGAAAATTAGACACCGATCAAATGGACATCTCCCTTTCATTTTTTTGTCTAGTCCCTAACTAAGCGTATGCGAAAGATCTCGATACGATTTCCCAAAAATGTATGTATTTCCAAACTACACCCTAGGATTAAACTTCATTTTCTTTCACCGGGCACTGCCGACATGACTATTTTGTGCTCAGATCTTTCATTTCATTAAGTATGCGGTAGACGCCACGGTATTTCTGACCCATTGTCGGATGGATTTTCAAGGGCACAATCAGCCTTAGATTGAAGAAAAAATTTTTTAATAAGATATCAGAAACTCAGAAGGAGTCTCTCTTCGGGAAAAAAATTAAAAACGATAATTAAATTTAAAAAACGAAGACTCCTGATAACAAAAAAAACGACTCCTATAATTTCGCAAATTAAGTTTCATTGCCTCAGCCCTATTTACAGAAATTACTCTGCCTGTCCCTTCCTCCCTCGAGGTAATCGAGGCTCGAAATTCATTTTTCAAAGTGATTGTACCTCGTCTGAATATTCACAATTCTTGAAATTGTGTGTGTCATCCTTCCGTTTCTTTTTTTTTTTGCTTTTTTTTTTTGCGTCGAGGACCTTTGGACGCAGAGGACTTGGATCTGAGAAGAGGCGACGACGACGACGACGACGACGACGACGACGACGACGACGACGATGACGACGCAAAAGAATGCTCTCACATGGAAGCGTTCGCGTTTTTCCAGCTGACTTTCTGTATCGAGTTGTTCTGTATCGAGCTCGTGCGCGTTGTTCCCACCTGCTGCTGGCCGATTATCACTCGTTCACGTGGTGAATCGTTGCCGTTGCTCGAGGGTGGAATTTGATCGCGGAACGTGATACAGCGTGTGGGGAATCCTGGACGATGCCTCGTCGCTGTGGGTGCGTGTACACTTCCAGAGTTCATTCTGGATCAGCTGGCTGGCAACTCGCCGCAATTCTGATTCTGTAAGAGCTCTCGCAAATGGCACTCAGATATCGGCATCTGTCTTGTACGAGCACTCTGTTTCTTCTGAAATTAATCAAAGACAAAAATAAAAACTGGAGATTAATATCGAGAAAATAAGGTAGCCTTTAGGAAACACCCGATTTTATGTTTATTATACTGATTTTTTAGTAGAATAGTTAAGCTTTTAATAAAAAAATGTTAATTATAACAAAAAGAAAAACAAATTTTCTACCAAAAAGCTTTTTTTTTACTGAATTATTGAATTTTCTATACAAACTGACGAGTTTTTTTTTCTAAAAAAGATTTCCATTATTACATCAAAAGGATGAAGTTTTTATATAAAAAAGTTAATTTTTACTTTAACATTAATATATTATAATATATTAATTTCATCTCCAACCAAAGTTCCATCTCCAACCAAAGAGATGAATTTTTAACTAAAACTTTGAGTCTTCAACCAAAGCATGCAATTTTAAGAAAGTAGTTTAAATATAAAACCTGTTTGCTAATTGTTTGACCAAAAACAAGATTTTTTAAACAAAAAGATTAATTTACTATTAAAAAAGACTAATTATCAATCAAATTCAACCATTATCAACCAAACAGTTAAATAAAAAAAGACGAATTTTTAATCAAAATCAAGAATTATTAACCAAAAAGTTGAAGTTTTAGGAAATAATTTATTTTAATTTTTAAGAAAATATTAGTAAAACCTATATGGTAAATCTTTAACCAAAAAGATTTATTTTTATACAAAAAGATTAATTTTTTACCGAAAAAAACGAGTTGTTTACAAATTTTAAGAGTTCTCAAAAAAATAGAATTTTCAACTAATGAAGATGAACATTTAAACAAAAAGATTAATTCACTACCAAAAAGAAGAATTTTTAAATAAAAATATTAGTTTTACTACCAAAAAAGACGAATTTTTAATCAAATTCAAGAAAAAAAATTGAATTTTTAAGAAATAATTTTCTTTTTAATTTTTAAGAAAGTAGTAGTAAAACCTACTTGTTAAATCTTTAACCAAAAAGATGAATTTTTAAACAAAAAGATTATTTTCTACCGAAAGAAACGAATTTTTAACAAAATTCAAAAATTCTCAACCAAATAATTGAATAAAAAAAGACCAATTTTTAAATAAAAAGATGAATTTACTATAAAAAGACAAATTTTTAATAAAAATGAAGAAAAAAGGTTGATTTTTTAAGAAATATTTTTTTTCCAATTTTTAAGAATGTAGTAGTAAAACCTAGTTGTGAAATCTTTAACAAAAAGGTTGAATTTTTAAACAAAAAGATTATTTTCTACCAAAAGAAACCAATTTTTAACCAAGTTAAAGAATTCTTAATAAAAAAAGTTGATTTTTTAAATAAAAGATCAATTTACTACAAAAAAGATGAATTATTACCAAAATTCAAAAACTTTAACAAAAAAGTTGCATTTTTTACCTAAAAAGTTGAATTTTTAACTTTAAAAAATGAATTTTTGAACAAAAAGATTAATTTACTATAAAAGAAGGCGAATTTTGAGTCAAATTAAAAAATTCTCAAACAAAAGTTGAGATTTCTACAAAAACAGATTAATTTTCAACAAAAAAATAATTTTTAACGAAATAGTTCGATTTTAACAAAAAATTTAATTTTTACTTAAAAAAGAAACATTTTCGAAAAAATGGAATAGGTAAATTATCAATCACCAAAGTAATTTTTCAACAACAAAAAATTAATTTTCTATAAAACAGTTCAATTTAAGAACAAAGAGATAAATTTTTAACTAAAATTTGGAATCTTTAACCATAAAATGCATTTTGAATAAAGTAATACAATTTTAAAAGCTGGTTCTTAAATTTTTTATTTAAAAGATGAATTTTTAAACAAAAAGATTAATATTCTACCAAAAAAAAAACAAATTTTTAACAAAATTCAAGAGTTCTAAAAAAAGTAAGAATTTTCAACAAATAAAGATGAACCTTCAAACAAAAAGATTAATTTATTACCAAAAAGACGAATTTTTTAAATAAAAATATTAATTTTACTGCGAAAAAAGAGGAATTTTGAACAAAATTCAAGAATTTTCAAACAAAATTTGAATTTCCAACTAATGAAGATAAGTTTTTGAATAAAAAGATTAATTTCCTACAGAAAGAAACGAATTTTTAACAAAATTCAAGAATTTTCAACCAAACAATCGAATGAAAAAAGACAAATTTTTAGTCAAATTCAAGAAAAAAAGTTGATTTTTTAAGAAAGTATTAGTAAAACCTAGTTGTTAAATCTTTTACTAAAAAGATGAATTTTTGAACAAAAAGATTATTTGCTACCGAAAGAAACGAATTTTTCACAAAATTCAAAACTTCTCAGTCAAACAATTAAATAAAAAAAGACAACTATTTAAACAAAAAGATTAATTTACTATAAAAAGACGAACTTTTAATCAAATTCAAAAAAAAAGTTGAATTTTTAAGAAATATATTTTTTTTAATTTTTAGGAAAGTAGTAGTAAAACCTAGTTGTTAAATTTTCTACCGAAAGAATCCAATTTTTAACCAAGTTCAAGAATTCTTAACCAAAAAGTTGAATTTTTAAATAAAAGATCAATTTACTACAAAATAGATAAATTATTAACAAAATTCAAAAAATGTTAACAAAAAAGTTGAATATTTAACTTAAAAAAGTAATTTTTAAACAAAAATATTAATTTACTCTAAAAGAAGGCGAATTTTGAGTCAAATTCAAGAATTCCCAACCAAAAAGATGAGATTTCTGCAAAAACAGATTTATTTTCAACAAAAAAATAATTGTTAATAAAATAGTTCCATTTTAACAAAAAAAGTTTATTATTACTTAAAAAGAACCACTTTCCAAGAAAATGGACAAGGTAAATTTTCAATTACCAAAGTAATTTTTCAAAACAAAATAAAAATGAATTTTCAATAAAACAGTTCAATTTCCGACCAAAGAGATGAACTTTCAACTAAAATTTGGAATCTTCAACGATAACATGCATTTTAAATAAAGTAGTTCAATTTTAAAAGCTAGTTGTTAAATTTTCAACTAATAAAGATGAACCTTTAATCATCAAGATTAATTTTCTACCGAAAAAAACGAATTTTTAATCAAATTCAAGAAAAAAAGTTGAATTTTTAAGAAACAATTTTTTTTAAATTTTGAAGAACGTAGTAATAAAACCTAGTTGTTAAATATTTAACAAAAAAGAATAATTTTTAAATAAAAAGATTATTTTCTACCGAGCGAAACCAATTTTTATCCAAGTTCAAGAATTCTTAACCAAAAAGTTGAATTTTTAAATTAAAGATCAATTTACTATAAAAAGGATGAATTAATAACAAAATTCAAAAAATTTTAACAAAAAGTTGAATTTTTCACTTAAAAAAATGAATTTTAAAACAGAAAGATTAATTTACTCTAAAATATGGCGAATTTTGAATCAAATTCAAGAATTCTCAACCAAAAAGTTCAGAATTCTACAAAAACAGATTAACTTTCAACAACAACCAAATTATTCACAAAATAGTTCCATTTTAACAAAAAGATTAATTTTTACTTAAAAAAGAACCATTTTCGAAAAAAATGGAATAGGTTATTTATCAATTACCAAAGTAATTTTTCAACAACCAAAAATAAATTTTCTATAAAACAGTTCAATTTCCGAAAGGACATGAATTTTTAACAAAATTTGGAATCTTCAACCATAAAATCAAGTAGTTCAACTTTAAAAGCTAGTTGTTAAATTTTTATTAAAAAGATGAATTTTTAAACAAAAAGGAAAACACGAATTTCAATATAAAAAAGATTAGTTTTACTACCAAAAAAGACAAATTTTGAACAACATTCAAGAATTTTCAAAGAAAAAGTTGAATTTCAAACTAATGAAGATGAGTTTTTATATAAAAAGATTAATTTTCTACCGAAAGAAATAAATTTTTAATAAAATTAAAGAATTCTCAATCAAAATATTTAATTTTTGATTAAAAAAGATTTTTTCATTTTTAAAAAAGTAGTTCAACTCTCAAACCTAGTTGTTAAATTTGTAACCAAAAGGATGAATTTTGAACTTAAAAATAAAGTATTTCATTTGAAAATAATCTTTTTTGTTTAAATGTAACTGTTTTTTATTTAATATTAAAATATTTGTTGGTTGAAGATTCATTATGTTAGTTAAAAATTCATTTCGATGACCGAAAATTAAATTACTCTATTAAAAAATTCGATTTTTTTGGTTAAAAATAAATGTTTCCAACCGAAAATTTAACTATTCTATTTTTCATTGAAAATGTTGTTTAAAATTCAAGTATTTTATTTTAAACTTTCACTATTCCATTTTTGGTCGAAAATTTATTTCTTAGTTAAAAATTTAACAATTTTGTTAAAATTTTCTTTTTCTTTTAGTAGAAAATTTACCTTTTTTGGTTAGAGCTTCAAATATGTAGTTGGAAAATAATTTTTTTATATGAAACATTTTGGTTAAAAATAGGAACTATTTCATTTTTTGTTGATAATTGAACTATGTAATTTTTGGTACAAAACTTATCTTTATTAGTTAAAAATTCTACTATTTAGTAAGAAAAATAGAGAATGTTATCAAAACACGTACACTGAAATTTTTAGCAGAAAATAATGCTACGTTTGTAAAATTAAGATTACGCAAAAAAGTGACCAGTAACAAAAATATTAAAGTTTTTCTCTTCAAACTGAATGACGTACTCTTTTACTTCATTTCACGAATTAACTCTAACTTTTGATTATTAATTTAAAAAAAAAGAAGCTATTTTTCACTTTTTCGAGCATTCTTCGACACTCACTTTATTTCAAAACAAATTTGCAAATCTCTAATTTGGAAAGGACCAAGATTTGAATTTGAAACTGAGAAAAATGGAAAAATTTGAAAATACTGGAAAACCTAAGCTTTAAAATCGACTACAAACTTTGTTTACCTTTCTTCTGAATGGAAAGCAGCCTCTGTTCTCATTGTTTGGTGGAGGATGGTTTATCAGCAAATCAGGAGTGGGTGTATTGTTCAGCCCAAGTACATTATTAAGCTCCTTGAAGCACTCGGTCTCCACCATCTGGGGGCAAAAAATGCAACCGCATATAGGACTCGAAACTGCAAGACAAGTGGGTGCCTATTAAAAGAGCAACCTTATCAGCTACTCTCCGACTATTTGATCGAGCAACCTTTCGAGCTTCATATCAATATGTGCCTCTCGATTTTTATGCTTGAAATTCGAATCACGGATCGGTTTTCTCAAACGTCCATAGAGATTATTCCAGGTTGGCTGATTATTCGCCTCTTGTCTTTCATACCGTGTGCGTTTGCGAGTTTCGACCTCCAGACGTTTTTTACATATCTGTTTTTCTCGGATCCGCACGCTAACGCGTCATTACTAAATTATTGATTTTTTTTTTATTTCATTCGGACTCTTAAGACAAATAGTCTCCAATTGACATCGATTGTGCACTAAAGCTTATGAAATTTAAAGCCTGGTTCGAGAATCAAGTCATGCAGAAACAATAAAATTCATATTGTTCGAATTTGTATTTGGTGAGCCCAGGATGGGTGGCCTTATTATTATTCAAAGAAAAAAATTTCCGGTCATTTTCCGGTTCCCGAACATTTTTCACGGTCTATGAAATTAAGAAAATCCAACATTTTTTCCATTTGAAATAATGTTTACAAGTTTTTTAATTCAAATATTTTGTATTCAAAATTTCAATAATTTACACGCATAAAATGAAAGCTGCTAACACTTTTCAACTTTACAATTTTAAATTAAATGTAGGTGAACCGCCAAATTAATCATTTTAGGCTTTTATCAATTTAGATTCAGTTCCAAAAATATAAATCCAGGTTATTCATTTTCAATTCTCTAAATTAACCCATTAACGACCAAAGCTATCAATTTTATAACATGAGTTTGACCGCAAAATTACTGCACTGTTCCTTATGTTTTTGGGTGAGCTAAATTTGAAGTCCGTGGTCAAAATTGGAACATTTTGACTTAAAAATTAAATATGGTGGTTTTTGCATACAACAATAGTGAAAAATGTTTGATTTTTATAAGTTTTTTTAGACCTAAAACGCTTTAATATCTTAAAATTTCTTTAACCATCGGTGCACAAAATCCTTACACTTTAACAGAAAATTTTTATACATGTGCTTTTTCTTCCAAAATGGCGGACAAAATGCAAAAATGTCCCAAAAACTGTTTTTATCCATCATCGTTATTTTTCTCAAAAACTTCAAAGTTTTAAAAAAAGTTCCATAGATTAAAAATGCCTTGCAATTAAAAATAGAACACTATGAAATTTTTTCAGATTGTTTAGAAATTTTTTTTGATTTTTCAAAAAATTTGAAATTTGCAAAAAAAAATGTTCATAAAATCTGAAAAAATTCCTATAGTTTTTTGGAAATAATTCATCAAACTTCATGCGAATTCTTTCCAGCCGTTTTTAGGTTTTGGAAATTTACGACCAAACATCAGTGACATTTTTTCGTGATGTAACGCTTATATAAAATTTTTTTTGTTTCGTTTTGTAAAAGTTATGTAAAAATTGGTTATTTTTTGAAAAATCAAAATTTTTTTTTTTTAAAATCTGAAAAAATTTCGTAGTGTTCTATAGTTAATTTCAAGACATTTTTAATCTATGGAACTTCTTTTAAACCTTAAAGTTTTTGAGAAAAATAACGATGATGCAAAAAACAGTTTTTGAGACATTTTTGCGTTTTGTCCGCCATTTTGGAAGAAAAAGCACATATATAAAAATTTTCCGTTAAAGTATAAGAATTTTGTGCACCAATGGTTAAAGAAATTTTAGGATATTAACGCGTTTTATGTCTGAAAAAAATTATAAAAATAAAAAATAAAATATTTTTCACTATTTTTGTATGCAAAAACCGCCATATTTAATTTTGAAGTCAAAATATTTGAATTTGGACCACAAATTCGAATTTAGCTCACCCAAAAACGTAAGGAACAGTACTTTTGATCTATTTATTATTTTGTTATATCCATAAATTTTGCGGTCAAACTCATGTTATAAAATTGATAGCTTTGGCTATCAATTTTAAATTCTTTTTTTCAGAACCTCAACACATCTTTTAAAATGATACAAATTTTGTCTAAAATTCTTTCCAATTTTTTTTATATCCTGCAGAATTAAAAAAATTTCCATAAAATTTTCCACTTTCGTTTTTGATAATGTTGTAAATCATTCTAAATCTTTTTAAATATATTCTTAAAAATAATTTTCCAAAATAAAAAAATATTTTCAATTTTCCTATGATTTTTTTATTTTTCTAAATAAAAAAATATGCTAAAATCTATATTTGGTTTCAAATTAGGCCATGAACTATTTGCACCAAAATTTTTGTACGAATAGCAGGATTTCATCGGTACACGTAGACGTTTCATTTAAGTTACTGATTTATTTTCTTAATAGAACAATTAAAATTGTAAAGTCCAACGTTTAGTATTTTTGTTTAGGTTTAGTATTGAATTTACAATTACTGATTTTGAATGAATAGTCAGATATTTATAAATATTAAGTAACTGCCATTTTTCTTATTTTAAACATTTTTTACTGAGTGGTTTAAGAATGGAATATTATAGAATGAAATAATATTTAAAATTTAATAAAAGCCTTGGATTATGAGTATATTATTTAGAAAATATTTTAAAATTGAAAATAGTTTGTAACGTTTCAATCGGGCGTTTACATTTGTTTAAGTAATAAGACTTTCAATTGAAACAGTTTAATTTATAACGTTTAAAATATAAAATTCTAAATTTGTGAACTGGTTCCGAATCATCTTGTAAAATCAATTATTGTTCACTTTGTAACTTTTAAATTACAAATCAATTTTAAAAACAACGACTTAATTTATATTTACAGTTATATTTACTAAAAAGGCTTTTTTAATCAAAAAGCTTAGATTTTAAAAGTTTATAATTTTTAATGGTTTAAGTCTTTAAAATGGCATTTTAAAATTCTTTAAATTAAAATTTACGCTTTAAAATTAAAAATCTTATATATAAAATCTTTAACTAATAATTTAAAAAACTATTGAAATCTAAATTGGACAGATTGGAACAATGAGTTTTCGAAAATAATTATAAGGTTAATCTGGGACATCAAATTTAAGTAAAGAAATATATATAATTTTTAGCTTACGAAAAGAAATTTCCTTGAAGCATTATAATTTTTATTTTCAAAGAAAGAATTCCAGTAAAGAATTCTAATTCTATGTGGAAATATCCCTTTTTCAAATTCTGGAAAGAGTACTATATTTCTTAATTATAACAGAAAATGTTATAAGTGAATACAATTTTGACTTGGAAAAGGGCAATTTTGTGAGAAATTATAATTTTCGTTTCAGGTTCACTTTAGAACAGGAAGATAAGCTTTAATTCTGATTTTCGAAAGAGAATGAAAGAAATCCCTGTTCTAATTCAGAATTAAAATTCTTTATCAAAGTTCTGAGTTCAAATCAGAATTCGAATTACCATTCGTTTCTGAAATTCCTTTTCCTAATCAAATATCTTTTAAATCTTTTTAAATGCTTAGAAATCTCTCCAACCCTTTAAAAATTGTTGCAAAACATTCGAATCTTTCGAATTCTATTAAGTTATACTGAAAAAAAATTGACCGGGAGATAACCAGAAATTACCGGAAATTTAAGAACATCCATCTCTGCTATTATTTTGAATTCGTCACTCGATTAACGTATTAAATTAAAAAAATAAAATAAAATTCATGTTTCAGAAATTTTTTGAGATCTATCAGTTTCAATTTAAAAGAATCTTAAAATGTCCAAAGCGGGTTAAGAAAATAGATTAAAGTTGAATTATTTTTAAAGATTTTTCATAATTTTAGGAATTATTCAAGACAATTTTAAAAAGGTTTGGAAATTATTCCTTTCTCAGTAAAATTGTACATTTTCGTTAAAAAATGCATTTTTTTAGTAGAAAATTATTTTTTTTTTGGTCGTGGATTCAACTATTTTCGTGAAAATTCGTCAATTTTTTTAATTGAACTATTTTATTAAAAATTTGTTTTTTTGTTGTTAAAAAATTATATTTTTGAACTGTTTTTTTAACTGAAAATTTAACTATGTATTCCATTTTTGGTAAAAAAAGACGTTTGTTTGGTAAAGTTTCGAAAATCACATTTTTTTTACTGAAAATTTAACAGTTCCATTTTTGGTTGAAAATTCATGTTTTTGATGGATTTTTTTTTTTAATTCAAATGTTTGGTTGTAAGTGGGACTACTTTCTTAAAAATTCATTATTTCTTTCGTTGATTCACAATTTTATTTGCATATTCATATTTTAAGATGAAAATTTAACTCTTTAATAGAATTTTTTGAAACTAATTTTACCTTTTAAAAGGTAACTATTGAATTATTGAAAATGTAGCTTTTTTAGTTAAAAACTTAATTTTTTAATTACAGGTTTATTATTATAGTTAAAAATTCATCTCTTTGGTTGAAAATGTAACTATTTTGTTGAAACTTTATCTGTTTTAGTTCAGGATTCCAATATTTTGTTGAAATTTCGTTTTCGTTGACAAAATCTAACTTTTTTCCTTGGTTAAAATTTTCTTAAACGTTAATTTGTTCGTTAAAGATTCATATTCTTGGTTAAAAATTAAGCTCTTTAGTTGAAAAATCAACTATTTTGTTGATTTTTGTTGTTGTAGAACATTAGATTTTATACTCAAAATTTGACCGTGTCATTTTTGGTTGAAAATTAATAGTCTTCATAAGAAATTTGTTTGTTTGAGAACTCAAAATTTAAATACTTGGTTATAACTTTCACTGCTTTTTAAAAAAATTATCATGTTTGTTGTCGTTTTATGATTTTAATTGAAAATTAATACTTTTAATTGAAAATTTGACTATTTCATTGACTTTTTTGTTTCAAAAAATCTCTGGTTTAAAATATAACTATTTCGTAAAAAAATTATCTTTTTTTGGATAAAAATGCAATTGTTTAGTTGAAAAATTATCTGTTTTTCTTGATGATTCTAATATTTTCCTGAGAATTCGTTTTCGTTTATTAAATATAACTTTTTTTCTTTTAAAGAAAAATATTTTTTGTTGTAATATCACTATTAGCTTTTTTGATCAAAAATTTATCTTTTCAACTTGAAAATTCAACTTTTTGGTTAAAATTTTATTAAACGTTAATCTTTCTTGTCAAAGAATTATATTCTTAGTTAAAAATTTAGCTCTTTGGTTGAAAATTCAACTATTTGGTTTAAAAATAATTTTTTTTTGTCAAAAACTACATTTTTTTATCAAAAACTTAACTGCTTCATTTTCTATTGAAAATTAATGTTCTTGGTAGAAATTTTTTATTTAAAAATTTAAAATTGAAATACTTGTTTGTATGTTGAATTGATTTGTTAAAAACGCATTATTTTTTATGTTAAATCAAGATTTTAGTTGAAAATAAACTATTTTATGGAATTTTTTTGTTTTTTAAACATTAATTTTTCCACTCAGAATGTATCTCTATTCCATTTTGGGATGACATTTTTTTTAGTTAAAAATTCATCTCTTTGGTTGAAAATGTAACTATTTTGTTGAAAATTCTTTTTTTTTACAGAAAACGTTATTTTTTGATAAAAATTCAATTCTTTGGTCGCAAATTTATCTGCTTTGGTCGAGAATTCAAATATTTTATGGATAATTCGTTTTTCTTCATTAAATCGAAGTTTCTTTACTTTAATGAAAAATAAAATGCGTTGAAATATCAACTATTACCATTTTTGTTGTTGAAAATGTATTTTTTACTGAAAATTTAACTGTTCCATTTTTGGATGAAAATTCATGTTCTTGGTGGAAATTTTTTTCTGATTTTAGTTGAAAACAAAGTATTTTTTTGTTTCTTAGTCAAAAATGTAAAATAAAATTGAAGATTCATAATTTTAGAGGAAAAAAATTCTTTTGTTGAACATTCGTCTTTTTTGGTACAATATTTTATATTTTAATATAAAAATTGCGTGAGATAAAAAAAAGAATAATTGCGCGCGTTGCACCACCAAAACTTTAGCTATTTGGTTAAAAAATCAACGATTTTGCTGATTTTATTGTTGTAGAACATTAGATTTTATACTTAATATTTGACCGCGCCATTTTTGGTTGAAAATCTTGAAAGTCTTGAAAGTCTTGATAAGTCATTTTTTTGTTTGAGAACTCAAAATTCAAATACTTGGTTATAACTTTCACTGCTTTGTAAGAAATGTGTTATATTTGTTGTCGATTTATGATTTCAGTTAAAAATTATTACTTTTAATTGAAAATTTGACTATTTCATTGAATTTTTTTTCAACAATTAATTTTTCCACTCAGGTTGTTGTTTTAGTTAAAAACAAACTATTTTTTTGTTTTTTAGTCAAAAATGTAAAATTAAATTAAATTAATAATTTTAGTTGAAAAAAATTTCCAACTAAAATGTACATTTTTTGATAGAAAATTAACGTTCAAAATTCAACTATTTGATTGAAAATCCACGTCTTTTCTTGAACATTCGTCTTTTTTGGTACACGATGAATTTTTTGATAGAACTTTCATCTTTTATTATTAAAAGTGCTATGAAATACAAAAACCTTGTATCAATATTTTATATTTCAATATAAAAATTGCGTGAGATAAAAAAAATAATTGCGCGCATTGCACCTGTTTATTTTCTACTATTTAAAAATTGTTCTTTCTTAAGTTGTAAATATTATATGAAAAACTGACAAATCTCAGAATTTTTACAATAAATTAGCTGTGTCAATGAGTTGATGCAGTTAGTAATTAACACGTGTGTGACGCGTGCCGCATGAAAGAATTGACGTTTTAAATGCTAAGTAACTTCGTAGCGCTCGTTGGGAGGTCAAGAATTTTTATTGGAGGTCGATTTCATTAAAACTCCCAGACTCTCCACGATAAGAAGATTTAAGTATCGAAACAATGAGGGGGGTATTCTCACCTCGTTCTGCCAGGGAATGGAGACACTGCCAGTGTTAAACTTGCTATAAAAAGTATCATCCGTCGCGTCCAGATTGATGCCCTTCACTGTCGAAAACTGTTCGATGTCCAACACATCCTTCGCGTAAATTGCATGTTTCTGTAACAGAACCAATTTCCACAGCTCAGTAAAATACCCAGGAGACCATATCAATCGATAAAAACGAATAAGGACATTGCTCGAGATTTAGCCAATCAATCTCCCCTTTTTCCGAAACTACGAAACTCTTAAAGGCACTTTATTGCTAGAGGGACTTTCATTTCGAAAAGTTTCCTTATATGTCTCTTTAATCACTTTTCAGGCCTCGGACTCACTTTAGAGATCGAAAATAGTGTAGATAGTGTCAGAAAATTTAAAAAAATAGTGTTAAAATAGTGTTTAAAAATTTGTCCAATTATTAAAAGTTAACTTCAATGTTTATTCAACTCTTGTGCGCACATTCGAAATTTATCTACGTTGTTACACATCCAGGTTACTGGGTTATTTATTTCATTTTGTTTCATTTTACTTCTTTTTATTTCATTTGATTTATTTTATTTTTAGAGAGTTTCACGGATTTTTGTACATTTTCCCATTTTCAGGCGAGATCGAAAAAAGCATAAATAAAACACTAATTTGTAAGAATAGTGTCAAGACAGTGTCATACATTTTTCAAAATAATTCTGTTATATGTTAGGGCAAAGTATTCAATGTTTTTTTTGTTTCAATATTTTTATTATTGACTTCCAAATTAAATTACTTTGTTAAACATTAAACAATTTGTTTCAATTTTTTTATTCTTGACTGAAAAAACCTTTTTTTTTATTAGAAATTAAACTCTTTTGTCAAATATTTAACTTTTTGGTTTGAAAATGTTTCGTGATATGTTATTAAAGTTATTATACTTTTTATTTTTAAAAATTGGTTTATCTAATTAATTTTTCTCATTTTTCCGTACTTATATTCCTAATCAATTGATAGAACACAATAAGTAACAATCAGTAACAACTATTTTCGGTTAAAAAGTCTAATATAAAATTTTTCGTTAAAAATTCATCTTTTTTTGGTTAACAATTTTATTATATGGTTCAAACTCGAATTATGTTGTTAAAAATTCACTTGAATTGTTGAAAATTCGCCTTTTTGTCTTGAAAATTAAACAATTTGATTACATTTTTTTCTTTTTTTAGGCTCACAAATTTTTGTTTACATAGAAAATTTAATTACATTTTGAAATTTTATCTTGTTGGATTAAATATTCATTTCTTTCTGTATGAATTTCACCTTTTTTGTTTAAAATTTCAACGCTCTGGTTATAAATTAATCTGTTTTAATTGAAAAATAAATTTCCTATTTAAAATTTACATTTTCGGATTGTAAGTACTAGAACCTCGAAATAAAAATAGATATGAAAATTAATTGCGTATACTAAATATTTTGCAAAAAATGTTCAAAAATTCAACGCTTCTTAACATTTGTGTTTTGAATAGAAATTTGGTCCTTTTGGATAGGAAATTCATGTATTTTGGCTGAAAGTTAATATCTTCTTAATTGAAAAGTCTCATATAATATTTTTCTGTTCATAATTCATCTTTTTTGTTTAAAAATATATTTTTGATCCAAAATACATCTCGTTTGGTTAAATTTTTTATACTTTATAGAAAATCCAACTATTATGTCAAAAAATTATATTTTTTCGTTAAAGTTGGTTCACTTTGTAAAAAAATGGTTATTTTTGGTTGCAGATTAATCTTTTTGGTTGAAAAATTAGTTTTTTTGTTGAAAATTCGTATGTTTTAGTTGAAGATTTAACTGCCTCGTAGATCATTTCATAAATTGATTTAAATAAATTTCTTTTTTGACTAAAAAATCTTTCTTAGTTCAAGTTTAACTCTTGTACAAAAATCGTCTTCTTGACTTGAAAATTCAACTCGTTTGATTAATTTTTTTTCTTTATTGGCTGAAAAATCCTTCTTAATTGCAAATGCGTTTCTTGGTTTAAAATTTATCTTTTTTATTAAAAATACAATTATGTGGTTGAAAATTTAATTATTTAATAAAAAAGTATATATTTTGTAGAAAATTAATATTTTTTGGTTGAATTGATCTGTTTTTATTAAAAATTGACCTTGAAATTTAAACCTCTTTGTTAAAATTTCACTTTTTGTTCTTTCTCGAATGCCTAATTTTTCTTTGTTGTAAATTTCTCTTTCTTTGTTAATATTTCACATTTTTTCGTTGAAGAATCTTGTCTTTACTTGAAAATTTAACTATTCTGTTGTAAATTCGTTTTTTATGTTGTTGAAAATTAATTTGCTGACTTAAAATTTAATTTCTCAATTTTGTTTTTGAAAATATATTTTTATTCTATTTAAAAATTCATGTCTTTGTTGAATATAAACTTTTTAAAAGGAAATTCATATTTTCTGTTTGCAAATTCAAACGTTTTGTAAAAAATTTTACAAATTGGTTTAAAAAAATGTCTCTTCACTGGAACATTTTTCTTAGTTCAAGTTCAACTTTTTTGTAGAAAATTATTTTTTTAATTCTTTTCTTTTACCACAAATTTAAATATTTTATTTTTGGTAGAAAATGTACCTTTTTTTAGTTGAAAATCAAATTTTTGGTTGTAAGTTCATCTTTTTGGGTTGAAATGTTACATGTTTTTCAAATTTTGATTTTTAGCTTGATAAATCAACTCTTTTTTTAAAACACATCTGTGTTGGTAGAAGAGTAATCTTTTTTTATTCAAAATTTAACGACTTTCTTGAACATGCAATATATTTTGATGCAAAATTCTAGTAATATGGTACCTAAATTAATTCGGTTTAGAAGAATTTATTCTCATATTATTCTCTAAATTTGGTAAAAAATGACCCTATTTCCCCTGTCTTGAGACCATTTTTTGTTGTGACATTTTATTTATTTGAAAAATTAATTAATTTATTCAAAATTCTTTTTTTTTAATTAATTTCTTTTTTCTCTGAAAAATGAACTATTTCATTTTTGGTTGAAAATTATTTTCTTCCTTTACTTAAAATGTGAATATTCCATTTTTTGTTATACATTAGTATCTTTTTTTTACTGAAAATTTAAATATTCCATTTTTGGTTAACAATACAACCATTTATTTGAAAAATTAACTATTTTACTGAAAATTCGTTTTTTTTAGTAAAAATTTAACTATTCCACTTTTGGTTGAAAATTAAACTATTTATTTGAAAAATCGTTGTTTTTTTGGCTGAAAATGAATTTCTTTTTTTACTGAAAAATTAACTATTCCAGTTTTGGTTAAAAATTAAACCATTTACTTGAAAAATGAACTATTTTACTGAAAATTCGTTTTTTTAGTGAAAATTAATTCATTTTTTTAAAAATCTAACTTCCATTTTCGGTTGGAAGTTAATTTCTTTTTTTTTACTGAAAATGTAACTATTCCATTTTTGTTTGAAAGTTAAACTATTTATTCAAAAAATGAACAATTTGTGTTGAAAATTCTTTTTTCTTTGTTTAAAAATTAATTTCTTTTTTTACTAAAAATTTAAATATTCCATTTTTTGTTTAAAATTAAAGGATTTACTTGAAAAATTAACTATTTTGTTGAAAATACTTTTTTTTCTGAAAATTAATTTTTGTTACTGAAAATTTAACTATTCCATTTTTAGTTGAATATTAAACTATTTATTTTAAAAATAGTTTTTTTTTTGGCTGAAAATTAATTAATTTTTTACTAAAAATTTAACTATTCCATTTTTGTTTGAAAATTGAACTATTTATTTAAAAAATGAACTATTTGCGTTGAAAATTCTTTTTTCTTTGTTTGAAAATTACTTTCTTTCTGTACTGAAAATTTAAATATTTCATTTT